>PVLC010026547.1:0-22609 GCA_004027655.1 Graphiurus murinus | reverse complement strand
CTCTGATCCATCTGGAATTGACTCTTGTGCAGGGTGAGAAAGTGGGGTTTATTTCCATTTTCCTGCATATGGTTAACCAGTTTTGCCAGCACCATTTGTTAAAGAGGCTATCTTTTTTCCAGTGTATGTTTTTGGCTCCTTTGTCAAAAATCAGTTGACTGTAAACACGTGGGTCTGTTTCTGGATCTTCTATTCTGCTTCATTGGTCTATGTGTCTGTTTCTGTGCCAATACCATGCTGTTTTTATTACTGTGGCTTTGTAGTAAAGATTGAAGTCAGGTATTGTGATACCTCCTGCATGGTTCTTGTTATTAAGAACTACTTTGGCTATCCTAGGCTTTTTGTTGTTCCAAATGAATTTAAGGACTGATTTTTCTATGTCTGTGAGGAGTGACCTTGGTAATTTCATGGGTATTGCATTGAATTTGTAGATCACTTTTGGTAGGATGGCCATTTTGATGATATTTATTCTGCCTATCCAAGAGCATGGTAGATTTTTCCATTTTCTAAGGTCTTCGTCAATTTCTTTCTTCAGTTTTTTGTAATTTTCCTTATAGACGTCTTTTACCTCTTTGGTTAGGTTTATCCCTAAGTATTTTATTTTTGGGGATGCTATTGTGAGTGGAATTGTTTTCTGGATTTCTTTCTCAGTGGTTTTATGGTTGGTGTAGAGGAAAGCTTCCGATTTTTTTGAAGATTGATTTTGTATCCAGACACTTTGCTGAATTTGTTGATCAGTTCTATAAGTTTTTTGCCTGACTTTGTTGGGTCTTCTAGGTATAATATCATGTCGTCTGCAAAGAGGGATAGTTTTAGTTCTTCTTTCCTTATTTTTACCCCTTTGATTTCTTTCTCTTGCCTTATTGCTCTGGCTAGAGTCTCAAGTACTATGTTGAACAGAAGAGGTGATAATGAACATCCTTGTCTTGTTCCTGTTATTTTTTATTCTTTATTTTGAAACAGGATCTCACTAAGTTGTGGAGGATCTCACTAAGTTGTGCAGAGGTTGTCCGTGAACCTAGATCCTCCAGTCTCAGCCTCCCAAGTACTGGGATTACAAGCATGCGCCACCACGACCGGCTTCACTGCATCTTAAGAAACTAAAAAAACAAGAAAAAACCAAACTCCAACTTACTAGAAGGAAAAAGAGAATAAGGATCAGAACAGGAATAGAGACTAAAAAGGTGATACAGGACATCATTGAAATAAAGAGATAGTTCTTCAAAAAGATAAAATTTACAAACACTTGTCCAGACTAAGAAAAAGAGAGGAAGGATTCACAGATGAAAAAGGGAGACATTAAAACTGACACCACAAAATACAAAAGATCAATAGAGATTATTATGAATAATTATATGCCAACAAATTTGATAACAGTAGACAAATTCATGGAAATATACACCTTATCAAGATTAAATCATGATTAAACAGAAAACCTGGATAGATTAATAATAAGAATGAGATTAAATCAGTAATTTAAAAAATTCTCTCATCCAAGAAACCCCCAGGACCAGATGACTATACTGCTGAGTTCTACCAAACATTTAAGAAACAATAAATACCAATTCTTCTTAAATTATTCCAAAAAATTGAAGAAGAAGCAATTCTTCCAAACATTCTACAAAACCAGCATTATGCTGATACCAAAACCAACAATAACAGACACAACAATAAAAGAAAACTACTGGTAAATATCCCCGATGAACGTAGATGCAAAATTTCTCAACAAAAATACAAGCAGACCAAATTTGCCAGCCCACTAGAAAGATTTATCATGATCATGTGGGGTTTGTCCCAGGACTGCAGACATGGTTCAATGTACACAATTAATAAACATGATAAACCACATCAACACCATAAAGGACAAAAACCATATGATCTTCTCAATAGATACATAAAAGCCATTAGATAAATTAAACATCTCTTCATGATAAAGACATTGAACAATTTAGGCATAGAAGAAATCTACCTCACCATAATAAATGTCATATATTGTAAGCTAACAGTTAACACTTTACTGAGTGAAAGAACTGAAAGCTTTCTCAGTAAGATCTGAAACAAAACAAGAATGCCCACTTTTCCACTTATATTCAACCTAATACTGGAAGTCCTAAACAGAACAATTAGGCACGAGGAAGAAATAATGGGCATCTAAACTGGGAGAGAGGAATTCAACTTACCACTATTTTTAGATGACATGGTCTTATATATAGAAAACCCCAAAGATCCCACCAAAAGTTATTACAAATAATAAGCAAATTTAACAAAATCAAATTACAAAATTGGCATCATTGCTATACACCAATAGCAAATTATCTAAAATAGAAACCAAGAGCAACCCCAATTATAATAGCTTCAAGAAACAAATACGTCATAATAAATTTAACTGAAGAAGTGAGAGATCTCTATAATGAATATAAAACATTGCAAAACAAATTGAAGAGGATGTAAATAATGGAAAACAGTACATGTTCGTGGATTAGAAAAACCAATGTTATTTAAATGTCCACACTACCCAAAGCAATCTGCAGATTCAATGTAATCCTTATTCCAATTCCAATGGCATTCTTCACAGAACTAGAAAAAATCCTAAAATTTGGAATCACACACACATACACACACACACACACACACACACACACACACACACACACACACACATAGCCAAAGCAATCTTGAGCAAACAGAACAAACTCAAAAGCATTATAATATCTGAATTCAAAATATACCACAAAGCTGTACAAATCAACAGCATGGTATGGGCATAAATACAAACACAAAGACCACTGGAACAGAACAGAGAGCCTAGAAGTCAACTCACATACATTTACAGTCAACTATATTTTTTTGTCAAAGGTGCTTAAAACACACATTTGAGAAACAATGGTCTTTTTATTAAATGATGCTGGGGACATTGGATGCAAAAAAATGAAACTAGATACGTCTTTCAACAGTTACAAAAATCACTCAAAACAGATTCCATATTTAAATGTAAGACCTGAATCTATGATTCTACTAGAAGATAGAGCAGGGAAAATGCTTTAGGACAATGGAATTGGCAACAATTTTTGGACAAGATCCAAAAAGCAAAATTAGACAAAAGGTATTACATGAAACTAAAAAGCTTCTGCACAGCAAAGGAAACAATCATCAGAGTGAAGAAACAACCTACAGAATAGGAGAAAATATTTGCAAACTATTCATAGACAAGCGATTAAAAGCCATAAATATAAGGAGCTCAAAAACTTAATAGCAAAAGAACAAATTACCTGATTAAAACATGGGGAAGACATTTAATATATTTCTCAAAATAAGACATACAAAGGGCCCAAAATATATAAGATAATGCTTAATGTCACTAATCAAAACCATAATAAAATATCACTCCACTTCAGTAAGAATAGTTCTTATCAAAAAGGACAAAAAAATAAGTACTGATAGGGATGTATAGAAAAAGGAACTCTTGAATATTATTGATGAGAAAGTAAATTAGTACAGTCATTATGGAAATTCCTCAAAATAATTAAAAATAGAACAACCATATGATCCAGTAATCCCACTACTGGTATTTATCCAAGGGAAGTGAAATCAGTATGTTGAAAAAACACATTGCAGTATTATTGGCAATTGCCAAGAGATGAAAATAATCTAATGTCTATTAACCAGTGAATAGATAAATAAAATGGAATACATATAGACAATGGAATACTATTCAAGCTTAAGAACAAAATCCTGTCATTTACAGCAATATGGATAGAACTGGAAATCATTTAATTAATGAAATAAGCCAGACACACAAAGACAAATACCACATGATGTCACTCACCTGTGTAATTAAAAAAAAAAAAAAGTTGATGCTGTAGAAGCTGAGAGCAGAATGGTGGTTACCAGAGGTTGTGGAGGACAATGATCAATAGGTTCTAAGTTATAGTTATAGCCAGGTATGGTGGCATCCACCTGTAATCCTAGTACTTGGGAGGCTGAGATAGGAGGATCACAGGTTCAAAGCCAGCCTCAGGAACTTAGCAAGACTCTGTTTCAAAAAAAAAAGATAAAAAGGGCTGGATGTGTAGTTTGGAGGCAGAACACCCCTTGGTTCAATTCCCAGTACCAAAAATAAAGTTATAGTTAGATAGAAACAAGAAGCTCTGGTATGGTATTACACAGTAGGGTGACTGTAGATAATAATAATATACTGTATATTTCAAAAAGCTGGAAAAATTATTTTGAAGAGTTTTACCATAAAGAATTGAAGTTTGAGGAGAAAATATATTTAAGCTGATTTAAACATTATGCAATAAATATGTTTTTCAAAACATCACATGATACCCTATTAATATATATAATTTTAGGTTTAAAAATAAAATTAATTAATAATAAAGAAAGGATAAATATAGGCAAAGTTTCTGAATAGACATTTTTGCATTTGAAGATACACAAATTCTCAAAAGGTACATAAAAGATTCTCAACATAATTATTCATAATTATTCATTGGGAAAATGCAAATTAATATCACAATGAGAAACTACTTCACACCCATTAATGTGGCTATAATCCAAAAGACTAGCAGTAGCACATGTTGGTGAGGGTGTGGAGATAATGGAAATCTCATGTGCTGCTGGTGGGAAAATAGACTGATGCAGTCATTTTGGAAAACAGTCTGACAATTCCTGTAACAACGAAGCATAGAGTTACCATGTGATCCAGCAATTTCACTCCTAGGTATTTCTCTAAGAGAAATTAAAACATAGGTCCACACGAATACTAGTACATGAATCTTCAAATCAGTACTATTCACAATCTATCAATTGGTGAATGCAAGAAGAGCATATGGTGTCCATACAATGGAATATTATCTAGCAATTTAAAAACTGATACATGCTACAACATGGATGACCTTTGAAAACATACTAATTATAAGAAGCCAGAAACAAAATTATTCCTCCTCAATAAAATATATAGCATAAGCAAATCCATAGTGACAAAGTATTTTAGTATGATTACCTTGGGTTGGTGGGGTTGGGAGGAAAATGAGTGACTGATACTGTGTATAGGAATGTTTGGAGGGGGATGAAAACATTCTAAAAGTGACTGTGAGCCGGGCGTGGTGGCGCACGCTTGTAATCCCAGCATTCGGGAGGCTGACACCGGAGGATCGGGTTCGCGGCCAGCCTCAGCTACCTAGTGAGGCACTCCGCAACTTAGTGAGACTCGGTTTCAAAATAAAGAATAAAAAAATAGGGCTGGGGGTGTAGCTCAGAGGTAGAATGCCCCTGAGTTCAATCCCCAGTACCGCAAAAAAAAAAAAAAAAAAAAAAAAAAAAAAAAAAAAAAAAGGGACAAAAAAAAAGCCGGGCGTGGTGGCGCACGCTTGTAATCGCAGCATTTGGGAGGCTGAGACCGGAGGATCCAGGTTCGAAGTCAGCCTCAGCTACCTAGTGAGGCACTCCGCAACTTAGTGAGACTTGGTTTCAAAATATAAAGAATAAAAAATAGGGCTGGGGGTGTAGCTCGGAGGTAGAATGCCCCTGAGTTCAAAGTTCAATTCCCAGTACCACAAAAAAAAAAAAATAAAAAAAAAATAAAAGTGATTGTGGTGATAGATGCAGGATTCTGTGGATATACTAAAAATCATTTTACTTTACACTTTCAATGAGGGAATTGTAAGATTTGTGAATTATGTCTTATTAAGGCTATTATATAAAAAGAAATGATAGTCTATTGCTTCAGCTGACTGATGGGCACTTGGGTGCTCATCTGTCAAGGAAAAATGATAATTATACTAACTCCCTAATAGGCTTTTATATCATGTGCCTGGCAGATTGTCAGTGCTATTATTAGCTAATATGAGCTATTAGTGGTTGAACCACTTGCCTAAAAAAATCCATGGTCATGGCCTCTCTTGCTTTAAAACTTCCCAACTTCCATACTCGTTATTCTACAAAACTTCGATCAGTGAAATAAAATTGACCAGCCAGGCGTGGTGGCGCACGCTTGTAATCCCAGCATTTGGGAGGCTGAAACCAGAGTATCCAGGTTCGAGGCTAGCCTCAGCTACTTAGTGAGGTCCTCTGCTACTTAGTGAAACCCTGTTTCAAAATAAAGAATAAAAAATAGGGCTGGAGGTGTAGCTCAGAGGTAGAATGCCCCTGAGTTCAATCCCCAGTACCGTGCAAAAAAAAAAAGAAAAGAAAAGAAATAAAATTGACCTTCAAGGAGAACGTACTGAATTCAACTTTTAAAATGTCCTTACATAACACCTTTATAATATCAGTAAAGCTCATAACAAAGTAAGAAAATATCCAAATTTTCTGCCACTTCTGAGAGTTGGTGTCAATTGATTTTCTAGCCTGGCTCTGGGAGTTCAAATCTAGGCCAGATTAAGAATATTCTTTTCAGTCTGCAGCAGCCTGCAGAATCCATGTCTGCTCTGAATCTAGTTGCTAATTAAAGTTTGTGTGTGTGTGTGTGTGTGTGTGTGTGTGTGTGTGTGTGTGTGTTGGTCTTGCTATTGTCCCACCTGGATTTCTAGCATATGACTTTAAAGGTCAAACTGAATCTCTGAGCCTCTCATAAAGTTTTCTGGTCTAGATGAATGTATCAAAGGCTAAGGAAGGATAGTAGTGATGTGCATTCATCTAGGTCCCATGTAAAGATTCACATTCCTAAGAAAGACACTATTCTATTGCTCTTTACAAACCTGAAACAATGTATATGCATGTACATTATAATCAGAGACGGTGATTTAAATGTCTTGTCATACAGCTCACAGCAAGTGTTGGGTTCCTTTCACCTTTCCTTACCAATATCTGTCTTTCAGCCATGTCACTTCTTGAGAGTTCCTCTACCCATCAGCAACTCAGATAAAACATTCATTGAGGCAGGGAAGGTGAAACCATTTGATCTAAACAGAAATTTGCTTCAGGAAAACCTCCCCTGATCCCCCCTACACACACACACACACACACACACACACACACACACACACACACACACACGCCACTAAGTTTATGATGCATTGCAAAATCTCCCCGCACCTTTTAATTACCATTTTATAATACAATAGGTTCACCAGATTTAATTTGATATCTGCATTTCCCTCATCTTCTATGTTCCAGTAGGTAAGGGGCATTCTATTCCTTGTTCACTATTATATCTTTATTGGCTAGTACAGGGCTTTACACACAGTAGACACTCAATACAAATGTGTTGGATTAATACATGATCAACCCATCTAACAGTTAATTGATCCTTGGCATCATGAACAGGAATAATCAAGAGAGGTCTAGATTTCCAAATAGTGGTCATAAGAAAGGGTAGCATTGCAAAACAGCCTAGTTGGGAAATATTAATGACTTACCTGTGCTGGGTGAGCACATTTACAGCTGTGGGGTGATTTGCACAATAAGCCAGATACATAGATTTAAAATGAGGCATGAGATTCAGTAGACAGCCTCCTACTTTGTGTTGGTTTTCTGGAAACCTGTAAGTAAAATAGATAAAACACAGAATGTAAAATAGGAAATAAAAGGTGAAGGAAGATGATTCCAATTAAACCTGGCAGCATGAAAAACTTTTGAATGTTTTTCCATAGTTAAAAAAGAAACTAGCCAGGTGTGGTGGCACATGCCTAGGATCTCAGTATTTGGGGCTAAGACAGGAGTATCACAGGTTCAAGGAAAGTCTCAGCAATCTTGTGAGACTCTTTTTCAAAATTAAAATAAAATAAGGCTGGAGGTGTGGCTCAGAGGTATAATGCTCCTGGGTTAAATCCCCAGTAGAGAGAGAGAGAGAATTATATTAACATCATTATCAATAATTATATTATTATATTATTATTTTACTAGTAGTAGTAACCATTTCATACATAAAGCATTATTATCAATAATTATATTATTATTATTTTACTAGTAATAGTAACCATTTCATACATAAAATACAGGTTTGTGACCACTGCTTTAAACTTTAGTCATATTTACTTGGAATTAGCAAGTAGAGTTGTTTATTTCTTCATTTTTAAGATACTCATATTCAAATTTAGACTGATACACTAAAATACTCTGAAATAATTTATATGAAGGTCAAGTATAGGCAAAACTAATCAAATCCAAAATTGACACACCACAAAAGTCTTGTTTACCTGGTGGTTGGTAGGCAAATTTGGCCTCAAGAAATTAATTTTAAAATTACAAGTCATCTCTTTTCATTTGCAGAAAAATGAAACAAAACATAAGAAAAAAAGAAAACTACCTAGAATCTACCATTCAAGTGCTATCTACTATAACAATTTTGGCATCGTTTGTGGGCTTTTTTCTACATGTTCCTCCACAAAATGGAAAACATAAAGATTATAAGGCAATCTAGTTTTCAAGTTGCCCTTCTTTCTCACTTGTCTTAAACATCTTCCATATCAATTATTTAGATCTCCACTAGCATTTGAAGTAGCTCCTTGCATCTCTAGTGTAGGTTCTCATTATCTTCCTCCCTGGACAGCTACCCATGTCTCATAAAGCTCAAGAAGCAGGCCACCACTCCCAATTAGTCTGTAGAGATGAAATCATCAATGTCTCCAAGATATGCTATTTGGAAAATTAATCTTGCAGTAGAAATATATTGCCTGATAACCAATATGGTTAACTTTGTGGTATGAAGTTAAATATCTCAGCAATCAGCTAGCCATCAAGAACATGTTATAGTTCACATAAAGATATACTTTGCATTCCCCCACTTTTCTTTCTGTACTGGGGATTGAACCCAGGGACATTCTATCTCTGAGCTATACCCCCCAGCCCTATTTTATATTTTGATTTGAAACAGAGTCTTGCTAAGTTTCTGAAGCTGGCCTTGAACCTGCGATCCTCCTGTCTCAGCCTCCCAAGTACTGGGATTACAGGTGTGTGCCACTGTGCTCAGGTCCTTCCCCAACTTTTTATGTGCTTCAACTGTTAATATTATAGAAACAATACCAGGAGTAATTAAAAGAGAGAAAACTGGGGCTGGAGGTGCAACTCAGAGGTAGAGAGCATGTTTACCATGTAGAAGATTTCAACTCCGAGCAAGAGGGAAAGAGAGGAAGAGGGAGTGGGAGGGGGAGAACTGTCAAACTATTGAATAATCTGAATGACTTTTTCAATTAATTTGTAATGTACAAAAGAAAATATCTAATCAATCTCAAAGCTGGCATACATAGTCACTTAGGACTTTATATATCTTGCATAGTGTTCAAAAGCAGTAAATTGATGTTTTTTAATTAAAGTAAAAAATCATTACCCACATGTAGAGTTTTGATACACATCTAGTGCTTTCACACAGCCAATACCACCACCTAGTGTATTTTCTCTGCATTGATACTTTCTTCTGGGACAATGTGTCAAAGCCATGGTAAATGAACAAATATGCCATACTTACTTTGAACATTCTTCCAAGGCTTGGCAGAGTGTCTGTTGAAATGTACATACTTCTTCAAAGTTCCCCAGTAATGATGTAAACTCCACAGTACTTAGACTGAAAAAAAAATGTATGTAGTTTCAGTTAATAGCACTTGATGATAATGCTAGATATCTTTCTGTATTCTAATTAGCTGATGGCTTGCTAATATCTGGCAAATGCAAGAGTAGTGATCCCTGTATTTTAACTTTTGCTTGTTAATTTCCACCCTCTCTATGGTCTTGGCAAACTTTCTTAATTTTCTTTCCTTGGTTTCCTTTTTTTTTTTTTTTTTTTTTCGGTACTGGGGATTGAACCCAGGGGCATTCTACCTCTGAGCTACACCCCAAATCCTATAAGTCCTATTTTTTATTTTTTATTCTGAAATAGGGTCTCACTAATTTTTGGAGGGCCTCACTAATTAGCTGAGGCTGGCCAAGAACCTGCGATCCTCCTGTCTCAGCCTCCCAAGTACTGGGATTACAAGCACCTGGCTGGTTTCTTTTTTCTTTAATAACAATTCTAAAGAAAATAAGGAGTCATAAGGGACATCTATGTAGTTTATAAAACCACGAGGGAAATTAAGAACAAGTGCTTAATGTCTAAGCATCTAAAAAGACATGAGCTGGGAATAAGTGTAAAATCTTTTGTGCATCTTCTAGAGAAACTGGAAAAATAATTGAAAGATATATATGCTCAAATGATGCTGGGGAAAATAGCAAAATTAGCTGTCTCTTGAACTAAAATGCTCATAAATCAACTAATGGAAATCTATGAAAGGAAATAGGAGGGAAGGAAATAGCACTGAATTTTTTTGTGCATTTGTTTGTATTAGAAATAGGATGGAATCAAATAACGGAAAACTGAACAATTTGATTCAGGGCCTCTGTATGAAGAATGTTTTTGTCCATTCTCTTTGTCATAGTAAATGACAAAAAGAATGAGAGCCACTCCTCATATAGCACTAAACACTTATGTGAATATTTTACGCATAACAACTCATTCTAACCTCACTATAATTCTGTCAGCAATAACGATTGCTGTCTCCATTTACAAGTGAGAAATTCCAGGCCTAGAAAGGTTGAGCAAGTCACACAAGTCACAAAGCTAATGAATAGCAAAGACAAGAATTAAACTAAAACATTCTAGCTCCAAAGTCTATGCTTTTAATCACTTTGAGGGAGAAAGTTTTCTAAAGATTTACTTAAGGCCAGTGTTTGTCACATATTGTTTTACCTTAAGAATATAATGATAACAAGGGGAGTGTTTCCAATAGAATACTTTTTGTTGATGAACAGAAAAAGGAAAGACCCAAACAAACATTACCAGTAACCCCTAGGGTATAAAAATCTCCCAGTTCCTCAGCTATAATGCCCTCCTGAGCCACAAGCTGGAAAACCCCTCTTATGGGTGTCAAAAGCAAAACCACTAGCCGGCCAACTTCTCTGGCTGCTGCTCTCTGAGTCAGGAGCTTACTTAACTCTGGCTGGGAACTTATGTGGCCCCTTCAGTATCAGACAGTAAACAGTCTGGTTTTCTCAAATCACTTGGGGGCCTGACGAGACAGTCAGATATAATGGAAACTTACTACGGATGCATTCAGAACTATTTAGGAACAGTGTAGGTCAGACTTGGGTCTCTCACCTCCTCTGCTCTGGTTCTTTGCCTTTCTTTTACTCTTACTATTGATTGCTAATCAGTGTCTCTCAGATTTGAGATCTTACCATCTCTCCTCCCGGGATTGCCACTTTAGTTCCCCTCTCTTCTACTTATCACCTCCAGAAAACAGAAAGCACATTACACCTGGTGACAAGAGACATGGTGGATCCAGCCTGGCCCCTTCCTGGCTGTGTATAGGCAAGGTAGTAAATGTCTCTGGGCTTCAGTTTTTTTTTCAATCTATTCAATGGGGATAATCATCTCTCCCTGAGCGCTAGACCCGATGATGTACTGAGGTTCCATCCAGCTCTAAGAACTATGATTCACAGCACATATCATAATTCACATAATAATAACAAAAAACACGTTGTTGATCACATTCAAACTCTTCTAACATAGGAATACAAAATCCTTTCATACTGAAGAAAGATTCTCATAGTGCCATGAGAACAACTATGTCAGAAATTCAGCAAAGACATTATGGGTAAACAAACATGACTTAGAAAAGGGAAAGAAATCATGAAAAACATTAAACTCATTTAAGCCTGAGATTGATAGTAAGCAACTGTTCAGCAAAAGTGAGCTTCCATTCTATGGGCTGAATGGTAAGCTTTCTGTTTGATTTATAGATCATGGACTCTAGTGAAATCGAATCAATGAAAATAGCACAAATGAATGCAATTAGCCTCTTTTAAATATGTTATTCCTACAAGCATAAAAAATGGTCACTATTTTTCTTTTATGAAAACGAAGTTTTCAATGCAGGCCTTTGACAATCACTTTAGATTTGTGAGATCAGAAAAAGTTCGAACATTTTGTTTTAAAGAACATTTTAACATCTCATTATCATTCACATTTGCCTGAGTGAGATGCTGGTTTGAATTGCTCTTCTGAACATGCACAAAATGCCACACTCTTTCCACTCTCAGAGCATGAGAAAGAGGTTCTGCCTGGCAAGCAAAGGTCAGAGTGAGCATGAGAATTTCCAGTTTATGTGATTTCTGAATGAAAGCACCAGGGAGTCCTTTTTCTGTAAGATAAAACCAGACTCATTGATTTAAAAATCAACAAGATATGTGAAAACTGAAAAAAAAAGTTTAACTCAAAGAAGTAGAGAGTAGAATAGTAGTTCCCAGAACCTGGGAAGGGTGTGGGGAAATGGGCATGGAGAGAGGATGGTTAACAGCTGCAGCTGGATAGGAAGAATAACTTCTAATATCTACAGCACAGTAGGATAACTGCAGTTGACAACAATTAATTTTATATTTCAAAATAGTTGGTAGAGAAGATTTTGAATGTTCCTAGCACAGAGAAATGATAAATATTTGAGGTGATATATATGCCAATTGCCTTGATTTGATCATTACACATTGTATGCATATATTGAAATTTTACACTGTACCCCATAAATATGTACAATTATTATTTGTCAATTGAATTTTTAATTAAAAATTTATGAGGTGCTATGTGCACGTTTCTATCACACTAAACCTCAATATGATGCATGATTACAATGCATCAATAAAAGTATATTTTAAAAACTTTTAAATGGGGAAGAGGCAAAAATGTACAAGTTTAAAAATTGTAACAGGCAGAAAATACAGAACTGCTCATCCCTTCCAACGAAAGCAAGCCAAGTTCTCCAAAAGCAACATCTTGCATAATTCCTGTTGCCCTGACCACGTTCTTGGCAACCTGTGATCTGTGGAAATTCTTCTAAAGGGCAAAATCAATTATTCAGTGACATAAGAGTAATGACTCCATATGCTGATATTATCTTGCTTTATTTAGCGAGGAGTTTAAAATTAAAATCTTACTTGTTATTAGACTGAAGTGGTCTTAAGTAAGTAACAAGAAGAGACTGGAGTTCTTTAGCGTACTCTTTTTCAGTGTCCAAGATGTTCTGTAACACCTATGGAAAAAACAAAGATGAGGTATTACAATTGTCAAGACAGTCCAAGGTCAAATATGATTTTAGATCGTTTAACCAAATTACTAGAATAAAGCGTTCTTCTTCACTCAGGCTAACACTGCATGTAAGAAGCACAAAATCCGAATGTACTTTATTTCAGTCTAGCAAAAGATTCTAAACTGATTAAATTGTGTAATTCGTATGAACACAACTTTCCAAAGTCACCCATAACTGGAAGAACCCTGCCATTTACATAGTACTGTTCAAAATGCTTTCACGTGCTTTGAATAGTTTCATGCTTAGGAAAGATCTCAGTTAACTAAAGATTATTCTTCCCGTTTTATGAATGAGAATATTGAGACCAGCTACCTTAAGACATAAATATTCAATGTCAGGAGAATTTAAAGATTACTGTGATGACAAGCACATCATCATTATAAAATATGGAGCTGGAGATGTAGCTCAGTGGCAGAGCACTTGCCTAGCATGTGTGAGGCCCTGGGTTCAATTCCTCGCCCCATACACATAGATATGCCAAAAAAACTCACAAAACATTTTTGTTTGTATTATGTTCCTAATAAGACCTTTAAGGAACAAGATCTGAGGATATAGGGGATTTTTAATCAAATTTAAAACTGTTCTTTAAATAGAGATAAAAAATTGCTAGTATGAACAATTCAAAGATAAAAGGAGACCTAACTGTGAAACATTTTACAAGGCAAATAACCTATCAGTATTATTAGTAAAAATTCTGTGCCGGAAAAATAACCAAAGTGTGGGTCCACAACTTCTCCTACCAGCCCTGGGGTCATGCCCCACTACCCATTTCTCCTTTTACATAGTACCTTCCCTGGAGGCAGATATGATCTTCATTTCAAGTTCTTATAGATGACCCAGGTAATATTTTGGTACATATTCTTTCATACATTCTAATTCATTCAACAAAAATTTACTAAGGGCCTACTTTATGCCAATTGCTGTGTTTCACAGGGGGTTTCTACTCTATTTGAGAGGGAGATATTAAATAGGTGGTTATAAGACACAGTGAAACATTCTTAGCTAGAAGAAGCATATTAATCCACCAAAATGCCAGACATATACATCTTCAGGTTCCACATCCACTGGGCTCTGTATCCATGGGGTTCCATATCCATGGGGTTCAATCAATCGTAGACTGGAAACATTTTTAATTAATTCTATACTGAACATGTACATATTTTCATATTTTTCTTTCCATTCAGTAATACAGTATGACAACTATTTATATAATATTCACATTGTATTAGGTGTTATAAATAGCCTAGAGATTATTTAAAATATGAAAGGAAGGTATATATACTATGCAAATACTATGCCATTTTATATAAGGGACTTGAGAATCTACAGATTTTGTTATCCATAGCAGGTCCTGGAACCAATTCCCTGAAAATAGCAAAAAGCAACTGTACTCACAAGACAATGCATGATGATCTGCTTTTAAATGGTGGAGTGGTCAAGCAAGTGAAGGCCCAGGCAACCGTGGGCTTTCTGGGAAACAACTGGACTGGAGGATGGTAGTCCTGACTCTGCTACTGACTGACAGGTTGCTTCACTTTTAAGGCTGGACCTACCTCATCTCAAATTGTGACATCTCAGCTACCTCAGGGACCATTGTGAAAAGGCAGTGAGTTACTATACTGGTAGGTGCTGGCTGGTTGAGTGGTAAACAGTCTGAACAATTTAAGAGTTTGAAAAGATTGTTGACCCTTCAGATAGGATGATTCTTTGTTGCCAGGGGATGCCCTGTGCATTGTGGGATGTTTAGCAGCATCTCTGGCTTTTATGAACTAGATGCCAGCTGTGCCCTACTCTATATCCAGTATAACAACAAAAAATGTGTCTAAACACTGCCAAATATCATCTGAAGGACATCACCCCCCCGTTGATAATCACTGATTTAGAAGGCCACAGTCCACAGGGTAGCTTGAAAAGCTAGGAGTCAGACAGGCCAAGTGCTTAGAAGGCTGAGACAGGAGGATTACAGGTTCGAGGCCAGCCTCAGCCACTTAGTGAAACCCTCAGTAATTTAGTGAGACCTTGTTTCAAAACATAAAATAAAATAGGGCTGTGAGTATAGCTCAGAGGCAGAACACCCCTAAGTTCAAGCCCCAATACTGCAAACGAAAAAAAAAGGTCAGGGGTTAAGTTATAGCCCCTACTCCCACTCACTCTTGTCTACTTTCAGTTTCTCTATTCCTCAGAAACTATTCTCTAAAAATGTAAATTTGGGGGTCTGAAAGTACTGATGTTTTCTGAAGTTAATCCACTGATGGAAAAATGAATGATATCTCCTATAAAAAATTCAAGCACACAAAGAACACAAGAAACTTTAAAATTAATGGAAATTAAACACAATATACAAAACCTATGGAAAACAGTTGAAGAAGTGCTTAAAGAAGAATTATACCTGTAAACTATATTTATTTTTTATTTATTTATTTATTTATTTATTTATTTATTGTGGTACTGGGAATTGAACCCAGGGACATTCTACTTTTGAGGTACACCCTCAGCCCTATTTTTTATTCTTTATTTTTTAAACAAGGTCTCATTAAGTTGCAGAGGGCCTAAGTAGCTGAGGCTGGCTGCAAACCTGTGATCCCCCTGTCTCAGCCTCCCCAAGTACTGCACCACCACACCCTGCTAAATGTGCACCACCACGCCCTGCTAAATGCCTATATTCAAAAAGAAGAAAGTTTCTGAATTCCATTCCAGCTTGCAAGGAGCATGAAAATTGTTACTCCATTCTAACAAGAAGAGAAAATCTAGACAAAAATGAACAAAAAGTAAACAGATTTTTCTTAGTCTGTCAAGAGAAGTAAGTTACTGTTACTCCAAAAAGTAGACAGATGATAAACAGTATTACAATTTTCCATAGCAGAGACCCACAAGTAGAAGCGTCCACAGGAACCAGTAAGAAAACTAAACCTTAATTGATAAAGTGCTGGGAGTTCAAAATGGACAAGAATGAGAGCCAAGAACTTTAGGGAGACCAGTATTAGGGGAGAGAGAGCACCAATATTTTTGTGAGTTTTACCTCCAGAAGACCTATCAGTTGTCCCAGTGAAAATAGAGGATATAATCCTCATTCTGCAGCAGGTGGAGGGGGAAATTAGACATCTTGAACTACACCAGAGCATTCCATTTTTAACAGTGTCTGCCCTCAGTAGAAACTATGTTATCAGCACATAACCTATTGAAATTTTATGAGAGCTTAAGTGACTTGGGAAAGAGAAATGCTCAACTCTAGCCAGCTTCTAGACTTATATGTGGAGGAGATAAAATACCCAACTCCAGCCCCCTCTAGCCATCCTGTCCCACCTAAGTTTGGAGACAGAGAAACACTAGCAAAGTTCACAATACAATGGCATGAGCTCACCAAAAGACTAAAACCTGGTCATGGGAATGGAGAATGCTTCCCTCTCTCCATACCTCACCTCCCCATTACTAAATACATGTTTACAACAGTTAATTTAGCCTAATACCTCGTGTCAGGCTTCCAATAACAACAATAACAAAATAGCAAGGCACACTATAAGGGAAAAACAGTTTGAAGAGACAGAGCAAACACCAGTACCAAAGTCAGATATCACAAGAATGTTGGAATTATCAGATGATTTTAAAATAACCGTGGTTTTAAAACTTTTATTGGTGCATTGTAATTATACATCATAGTGAGATTCAAAGTGATACAAATGTTAATGCACTTATCACTTAGTGTATTTCCCTCCATACGCTAAGGACTCTAACAGAAAAATTAGACATCATACAAGAACAGATGGATTATAAGTAGAAAGAAACAAATTCTAAAAAATAGCAAAAAGAAATGCTAAACCAGATGTGGTAGCACACACTTGTAATCCTGGTACTTAGGAGGCTGAGGCAGGAGGATTGCAGGTTCAAGGCCAGCCTCAGCAACTTAGTGAGGACCTTTGCAACTTAGTGAGACCTTGTTTCAAAATTAAAAAAAAAAATTAGAAGGCTGAGTGTAGCCAGGCATGGTGGCACACACCTGTAATCCCAGAACTTGGGAGGCTGAGACAGGAGGTGTAAATTCCAGGCCAGCTTCAGCAAACTCTGTTATCAAATAAAAAAGTAAAATCAGTCTGGGGGGTGTAGCTCAGAGTTGGTAGAATGCTCCTGGGTTCAATCCCCAGCACCACACACACACACAAAAGGACTGGGTGTGCAGTTTGGAGGTAGAATGCTCCAAGGTTCAATCCCCAGTAACAAAAGAAAAAAAATGCTAGAGATAAAAAATACTGTAACAAGTCGGGTGCGGTA
Source organism: Graphiurus murinus (assembly GCA_004027655.1). Lineage (NCBI taxonomy): Eukaryota > Metazoa > Chordata > Mammalia > Rodentia > Gliridae > Graphiurus > Graphiurus murinus. Next base: position 5,288 of record PVLC010026547.1, on the reverse strand, counting down.
GTGCACGCTTGTAATCCCAGCATTAGGGAGGATCCTGGTTTGCGGCCAGCCTCAGCTACCTAATGAGGCACTCCGCAACTTAGTGAGACCTGGTTTCAAAATAAAGAATAAAAAATAGGGCTGGGGGTATGGCTCAGAGGTAGAACACCCCTGAGTTCAATCCCCAGTACTGCAAAAATAAATAAATACTGTAACAGATATGAAGAATGCATGTGACAGGCTCCATAATAGACTAGACACAGATGAGGAAAGAATTACTGAACTTGAAGATATCTCAAGAAAAACTGCTAAAACCAAAAAGCAAACACAGGCATGACTGAGAAACAAAACCCAGAACAGAATATCCAAGAGCAGTCAGACAACTACATGGGGAGTACAGAACATATAATAGAGATACCAGAAGGACAGTGAGAAAGCAATAGAAGAAATGTTTGAAGCAATAATAGCTGAGAATTTCCCCCCAGATACCAAGACACAGATTCTAGGAACCTTAGAAAAACTGGCAGAATAAGCCAGGCGCATGCTTGTAATCCCAGCATTTGGGAGGCTGAGACCAGAGTATCCAGGTTCTCGGCCATCCTCAGCTACCTAGTGAGGCACTCCACAACTTAGTGAGACCCTGTTTCAAAATAAAGAATAAAAAATAGGGCTGGGGGTATAGCTCGGAGGTAGAATGCCCCTGAGTTCAATCCCCAGTACCACACACACACAAAAAAAGCAGAATAAATGCAAAAAAAATCTAGGTATAAAATATTCAAACTTCAGGAAATCAAACATTTTAAAAGTCTTGAGAGAAGATAGAGGAACCAAGCAGTTTATTTATGCAAGAGATCAGAAAGAATTACATTTGACTTCTCAGAATCCATGTAAGGAAAAAGATTTTTTAGTGAAATATTTAAAGCATTGAGAAAAAGGGAAAAAAAAACATTGAATTCCATTTCCTGTAAAATTATTATTCAAACGTGAAGGACAAATAAAGACATTCCTAGTCAAACAAAAACTGAGGTAAATTATCACCAGTAAGCTTTCCTTGTAAGAAATATTAAAATGAGTTATTTGGAAAGAAGGAAAATCATAGGTCAGAAATTCAAATCTACATAATAAAAGAAGCATATTAGGAAAGAATATTAGTGAAGATAAAATAAAATTTATTTTTTTCTTATTCTAAATTGACCTAACATAATAATTTATACAAAATAATGTCAACAATGTATTTGATTATGTGTGTATGTATATATACTTAGGTATGCTTGTTTATAAGTAAGATGAATGAAATCAATGATACAAGTAAATAGGGGAATAATTAGGACTATTTTGTTATTATAAGATATACTAAGTATGAATATACTGTATACTTTTGGATAGTGTTATTTGAAAATGAATTTGTACTGGTTATAAATATATATTGCAAGCTCTAGGGCAACCACTAAAAAGGCTTAGAAATTATAGTTGATATGCTACAAAAGAAAAGAAAATGAAATCATACAAAATGCTCAATTAATACGATGAAAGACAAAAATGTAGAAGACAAAAATAGAAGAACAGGGCATCAAATAGAAAGCAGTAACAAATATATAAGTATTAACCCAACTACATTAATAATTATTTTAAATGTCAATGGTTTAAGCATGCCAATTAAAAGACAAGTATTTTCAAAGTGGATCAAAAAACAAGGCTCAAACATAGGCTATTTACAAGAAACCCACTAATCTGAACCTGAGGAGGGAGGGCAAGAGAGTGGGGCGGGAATTGGGGTAGGGTTAAATGAGAAATGTGTGTATGCATGCCTTTATCAGCTTGTATCTAACAAAGATGTATGATTATAATGCACCAATTAAAAAAATAAAACAAAATTTTAAAAAATAAAATAAATATAAATTAAAAGTAAGGGGTGGAAAAAGAAATACCATGCTAACACTAATCAAAAGAGAGCTGAAATTACTAAGTAAAAGAAGCTAATCTGAAAGGCCTATATATTGTATAAGTCCAACTATATGACATTAAGGAAAAGGTAAAGCTATGAAAACTACAGAAAGTTGAGCTGTTTCCAAGGAATAAGAATTGGAGGGAAGGATAAATAGCCAGACATAGGATTTTTAGGGTAGTGAAACTATATTGTATGATATGATGATGGTGAGTACATGGCATTACACATGTCATATATGTTTGCCAAAATCCATAGATTATGCAAACCCAAAGTGAACTCTGATGTAAACTACGGACTTTGGGTGATAATGATGCGTTGTTTTAAGTTCATTGATTGTAACAAATGTTCTACTGGGATTGGGGATGTTGATAGTAGGGGAGGTAGAAAGTGTTCTGGGAATTCCCTGTACTTTCCACTCAGTTCTGTTGTAAAATAAAAACTGCTCTAGACATAGCCTATGTTAGCCGGGTGTGGTGGCACATGCTTGTAATCCCAGCATTTGGGAGGCTGAGACCAGAGGATCTGGGTTCACGGCCAGCCTCAGCTGCTTAGTGAGGCACTCCAAAACTTAGTGAGACCCGGTTTCAAAATAAAGAATAAAAAAATAGGGCCGGGTGTGGTGGCGCATGCTTGTAATCCCAGCATTTGGGAGGCTGAGACCAGAGGATCCGGGTTCACAGCCAGCCTCAGCTACCTAGTGATGCACTCTGCAACTTAATGAGACCCAGTTTCAAAATAAAGAATAAAAAATAGGACTGGGGGTATAGCTCGGAGGTAGAATGCCCCTGAGTTCAATCCCCAGTACCGAAAAAAAAAATAGGGCTAGGGGTGTAGCTCGAAGGTAGAACGCCTCTGAGTTCAATCCCCAGTACCCCCCCCAAAAAAAGAAATAGCCTATTTTAGCAAAGAAGAAAGATCTAAGATTAAGAAGAAACTAGAAAAAGAAAAGAAATCTAAACTCAAGGCAAAGAGAATGAAGGAAAAATAAAAATTAGACTAGAAATTGATGAGATAGAAGATAGAAAAACAATACAGAAAAGCAAGTAAACTGAAAGTTAGTTCTCAGAAAACATCAATAAAATCAAAAACCTTTATACTGACCAAGAAAAAAAGAAGACTCAACTTACTGAAAATAGTAATGAGACAGAAGACATCATATCTAATGCTACAAAAATAAAAATGAATAGAAGAAAAGACTAAACAGTTGTATGTGAATCAATCAGATACCTAGATGAAGTGGACAAATTTCTTTTTTATTTTTTTTTTTGCAGTACTGAGGATTGAACTTGGGGGGCATTTTACCTCTGAGCTATACCCCCACCCCTATTTTTTATTCTTTATTTTGAAACAGGGTCTCACTAAGTTGCGGAGAGCCTCACTAGGTAGCTGAGGCTGGCCACGAACCCAGATCCTCAGATCTCAGCCTCCCAAATGTTGGGATTACAAGCGCGCACCACCACACCTGGCTTGAAGTGGACAAAATTCTAGAAAGATACAAACTACCAAAACTGACTCACAAAGAAACAGAAAATCTGAATAGATGTATAGCAAGTAAAGAGAATTAATAATCAGAACAACTTCCCACAAGTTAAAGTCCAGGAAGATTTGTTTTACTACTGGCTGATTCTACCAAAAATATAAAGAAAAATTAACATTAATTATTCACAAATATTAACATTAATTATTCACAAATATTAAAATCCCAATCTCAAAACTTATTACAAACTACAATAATCAAGATTGATTTGTACTCTAAAGTAGTCAACAGATTTAATACAATACCTTTCAAAATGCCAATGGAATTCTTTACAGAAATAGAAAATATCCTAAAATTTATATGGAATTAAAAAAAGACCCGGAGTAGACAAAGCAATCTTGACTAAAGAGAACAAAGCTGGAGGAATCACAATACCTGACTTCAAAACATACTACAAAAGCCATCGTAATCAAAGCTGCATGGCATTGACATAAAAACAGACACATAGGACACTGGAACAAAAACAAGTTCTTAAATAAATCCACACATTTATAGCTGACTGAGTTTTGACAAAGACACCAAGAATACACAATAGCAAAAGGACAGTTTCTTCAATAAATAGTGTTGAGAAAACTGGATATCTACATGCAGAAGAATAAAAATAGACCCTTATTTCACACCATATACAAAAATCAACTAAAAGTAGATTATAGACAGGCAAGACTCAAAACTGTGAAACTACTAGAAGAAAATGGTCTTAGAAATGATTTTTTGGAGATGACACCAAAAGTACAAGAGACAAAAGCAAAAATATACAAATGGTATTATATCAAACTAAAGAAGATGCATACAGCAAAAGATCACAGAATGAAAAGATGACCTACAGAATGGAAGAAAATATTTACAAACTATACATTTAATAAGGTGTTAATATCTGAAATATACAAGAAACTCAAACAACTCAATAGGAAGAAAACAATCTGATATTTAAAATGAGCAAAAAAGCCAGGCGTGGTGGCGCACGCTTGTAATCCCAGCATTTGGGAGGCTGAGACCAGAGGATCCGGGTTCGCGGCCAGCCTCAGCTACATAGTGATGCACTCTGCAACTTAGTGAGACCCTGTTTCAAAATAAAGAAAAAAAATGGGGCGGCTGGGGGTATAGTTTGGAGGTAGATTACCTCTGAGTTCAATCCCCAGTACCACAAAATAAAATGAGCAAAGATTCTCAATAGACATTTCTCAAAAGAAGACATACAACTCATCAATAGTTATATCAAGGAAACACAATCCCCAGGACCACTCCCAAAAAAAATTAAGGAGGGGGAAGACTTATGCAGATTGCTTTATTAAAAATTTTACTTGATTGTCTATAGCATTTGTATTGAGAGTCAAAAAAGATGGTATCATGCCGTCCCTGTTATAGTTAAGAGGGAATGAAACCTTCTCATATTTTTTTAAAAGACTGTACCTGGTAATAAATTATCTTGCATCCTTATTCTCCCTTCAAGAATGGCTGTCTATACTTGAATTCTAACATCTACTAAAATTTAAAATTATGCTAAGTGAGATTAGTCAGTCACAAAAAGTGAAAGGTCAGATGTTCTCTCTCATATGCTGAAGCTAGGGAGAAACTGGGACACAGGAGGACAAAGGAGGAAAAACCTTAGTGGAGTGAAGGAGGGGATTTAACAGAGAGAGATGGGAGGGGGAAGACTTGAAGAGGAAACACTTCAATGGACTTGATTTACATACACAAACTTATCAAAGCCAATCACTGTGCTGAGCACCGGAAGGTGGGGAGGGAGAGGGAGGGAGGTGGGAACTGGGGGAGGGCTCAATGAGTGTTATGTGCATGTATGCCTCTATCACCCTGGACTTCATC
>PVLC010026546.1:0-22609 GCA_004027655.1 Graphiurus murinus | reverse complement strand
CCAACAACATTTCACCTCAAAGTCACACATACTCCTAGCCTTGTATGTATGTATGTGTGTGTGTGTGTGTGTGTGTGTGTGTGTGTATACGTACGTATGTATGCATGTATATTTTTGGCACCGGCAATTGAACCCAGAGGCATTCTACCTCTGAGCTGCACCTCCAACCCTTTTAACATTTTTAAAATATTTTTTAAACAGGATCTCACTAAGTTGCCTAGGTCCTTGCTAAGTTGCTGAGGCTGGCCTCGAACCTGCGGATATTCCTGTCTCAGCCTCCCCCACACTGGGATCACAGGCATGCGCCACTGCCTCTGGCCCCGTTCATCTTTTCTTTGCTAAGATATCTCTACTGTCCGTTCTCATGTCTCGCCTTTCCCGGTTCACTTGACTAATCAATAGCAAACTGCAGTCTAATTATCCCCAGGGCCCCCGCTGCGCTCAAATCTTCGGTGAGCGGGATTTGAGTCCCTCCTTATGAATTCACTTCTGCAGACTGTCCACGAGGGGAATTTCTTGAGCAAAGGCTGAGAGCAGATGAAGCGCCAGGTCTCAGCTCAGCAGTGACTGCCCCTGCCCTCCCTCGCTTCCGGTCATGCTGCCAAAACCGCCGGCGCTGGCTGGCTTGGACCGTGCCTCTGGGACACACGTCCCACGCGCAGCTCACCCTTCGCTCTGGGGCATTTCTTCCCCCAGCTTACACAAATTGTAAATTATTATCCATAAAATAATGGCAAAGGGAGACAAGGGCGAAGAAGAGATATGCCGTAAAGCCTCCATTAGCAAATGAGATTGACTTTCCCATTCATGTGAAAAGTTCAAGGAGGCAATCTTGTTAAACAGCCATTTTGCATAAAGAAATAATATACCATAATGGACCTTTCCAAATACCTTTGATGTTTTCCAGAACAATTTATTAATACTGTACTTTGGAGGAATCAGGGCTGAAGTCTCACTAGAGAATAGCATCGGTGGTGGCTGGGCAGTTGGTCGCGGTTCAGCAGATTACACGGCGGCGGACACACATCTCTGTCTTCTGAGAGAAAGCTCTGTGACTTCACCCCTACCCTGTTTTACTAAGGGGTTGTTTATAGCAGGGAAACACAGCTCTGACTTTCATTTCTCGAGACATAGCAGAAGAGGATCAAGCCAGTGATGTAACAGCCACCTGGCTCCTTCTTTTCCATTGCTTTACTTAATACCGCCAACCTTGGGGGTGACGCCCAGGGGCATTCTACCTCCAAGCTACACCCCTAGGCTCTCTTGGTTTTTTGCTTATTTATTTATTTAGTTATTGATTGGGGTACTGGGGATTGAACCCAGGGACATTCTACCTTGGAGCTACACCCCCAACCTGATTTTTTATTCTTTATTTTGAAACAGGGTCTCACCAAAGTTGCAGAGGGCCTCACTAAGTAGCTGAGGCTGGCCATGAACCCAGATCCTCCAGTTTCAGCCTCCCAAGTACTGGGATGACAAGCGTGCGCCACCACACTCGGCTGTTTTTTATTTTAAATCATAGTCTTGCTAAATTGCTGAGGGTCTCACTAAATTACTGAAGCTGGCCTCCAACCTGCGATCCTCCATCTCAGCCTCCCAAGGACTGAGATTACAGGTGTGCGTCACCACGCCTGACTCTCACGGACCTTCTTAAGTCTAAAGCTATGAGAGAGAGAAGGCAGCAAGGAAAAGAGGGGCTGCGGGCATGTCCCAGGTCTGCAAGTGGGTGTTAATAAATTTACCTATTTGAAGTAGGCAACACAAGCGAGACTTCTCGATTGGCTTTTTGATGGAGTTCACCTGTCCATACGCACCTGTGTGCCGAACTCACACAAGCAGGTCATATATCAATCTCCGTGGAGTTTTTACAGTGTGGTGCTTGCTCCAAAGTGTAAATCCCTCCTGCCCATTCACTGCAGTAGCTTCCATGAAATAAGACAGAATTCAAGCACCGGTACTTCCTCTGTTTTGGGAGAGTTCCTGAAAGTGATTGCGCTCAGTACATTAAGGGGTAGTGCCACACTTAGGCAAGTGCTTTCTGTGAAACACAGCTTTACAGGTTGTCAGAGGGGTTCCTGGTTGAACAAATTTTCTAAACCCTAAAAAATTTTAAAAAGAAAGTTTTCTTTGCCATGGAAACTTAATTGTAGTGCTTTTAGTATATTTGTTCATTTTGTGAATGTTCTCCAGCTTTCTGCAGTCTCAATTCCCAAACTTCCTTGCCTTTTGCCAAATAAGAGCTTTTGTCAAATGTGTCTTGTGTGCTTGAAATGACAGATTCGGGATTACAGGGGATAGAAGAATGCATTCCCTGAGCCTCCAATTGCTTGTGTGATCTCAGGGGGATTGAGGACCAGTCAATAACACAACGATGGAACCGGGCGTGGTGGCACATGCCTGTGATCCCAGCACTTGGGAGGCTGAGACAGGAGGACTGCAGGTTCAAGGCCAGCTTTGGCAATTTAGCGAGACCTTCAACAATTTATCACACCCTGTTTCAAAATAAGAAAAAAAAAGGGCTAGGGGTTTAGTTTAGCCCTGGGTTCAATACTTTGTACCAAAAGAAGGAGGAGAAGGAGGAGGAGGAGGAGGAGGAGGAGGAGGAGAGTAAATGACTACAAATGGGCTTGGTGTGGTGGTACATTGTGTAATCCCAGTACTTGGGAGACAGAGATAGGAGGATTGTAGGTTGCAGGCCAACCTCAGAAACTCAATGAGACCCTCAGCAATTTATCACGACCTTGTTTCAAAGTTTAAGAAAAATGAAAAGGGCTGCGGTGTAGCTTGAACATAGAATGCCCCTAGGTTCAACTCCCAGTACCAAGAACTATAGACAGATAGGACGAGGGTGGGGGGAAAGCATCGAGACCCCAGAGAGCCTCTCTGAGCAGGCCACCATGTTGGGAAGTACTGAGAACTGCTTCCTGCCAATACCCAGCAAGGAAATGGGGAAACCAAGTCAACAGTTGTCAAAAGATCAACTCTGGCCACCAGTCCCCAGGGTGACCTTCCCCAGGTATGACCCTGGCTGACACTTGATTGCAAATGGGACACACCAGCTAGGCCATGCCTGATTCCCAGCCTCAGAATAAGAATTGAGAACACCATGTTTGTTCTGCAAACAATTCCTAATACAGACTTTGGGTCACAACTCCTCCACAATGTATACTAAGGTCTCTGTGGGATCAGCTGAAAGTAATATAATTGAGAATCTAAGTCCTGTGCAGAGTTTTGAAGCAAACAAACAGATTATGTTTCTCAGGATGAGAGACCATATCCTGGTGATAAAGAATATGCAAGGGCTTATAATAAATGTCAATCATTGTGGAGAATATTTCCTGAGAATTTATTGAATGCACAGTGCTGTGAGGAATAGAAAAAAGGAATAATTTCTCTGGTCCTCAAGGAACTTTATCCCTAGGTGAGAAGGCAAGTAAATAATGGAACATCTATTTTTGAAAATAGAAGCAAAATAAAGGTACAAATTGCTGTAGAAGCTATCCTTGCATATGGGCATATGGGAGATATTAGTTCCAACAGAGTGGAGGGAGAGAATTAAGAAAGTTTACTTGGAGAAAATGCCAACTGAATTGTCCTCGAGGAATAGGAAATAAAATAGTAGGATTTTAACAGGTGGAAATGATGAACAGAGGCTTTCTGGGAGGAAAAGAGAACATCCGAATTGTTCTGATGGAAGGAGGGAGGGGCGAACTCAGGGTATTTAGTCAGTACGGGTGAGCATCAAATAGGGTCTCTCTGGGAAAAGACTGAAACCAAGACTGAATGTCCAAATGATTTTTTATATATTATTTTTATTTTATATTTTTATTTTAACAAATTATATTAAGCACTTCACAATTAAAAAAGAGTGGAATTTCAATTTCTATCCTCTTGACTTCAGCTCTAAGTCTAACCTGGGAAATAAATAGAGGCTTTTGGATAAGCCGGAACTCCACTTCTATAAATGACCTCAAGAAATCCCTGGGTCTAAGCCCATGACGTGGGACAGCATAAGACTGAAGCCACCAGGAAAAAGGCCATCGCTCCGTCAGTCACCTCTAGATAAGATGCCACGTTGTCACTAAGAGTTGACAACTTCAGCAGCCTGTCTACACTCATCTTGATTGTGTGTTTATGGTTTTAGGTTAATCGCTCACTTCCAATTTGTGGTCAAACTTATACCTTCTCTGAAAAGTTCTGAGTTTCTTTGAACTTTATCAGTCCTTTCCCTAAGCCATTAATAATTGTCATGGTCTCCTCTGGATCTATTCCAAATTTTCTGTGTTTCTTTGGTAGTAAAGACCCCATCTTGGCAGAGCACATTAATAAAGGGCCTAACATGTGACAGGTAGGGTTAAACAATGACTCGGCTTTCACATTTTTATTCCACTCACATGACGCCATGTGGTGTTTGCCTTAATGTAAGTACCATGACCAGGGCTGACATTTGTTCATCTGTCATGACTTCCAGAGAACCCTCAGTTCTATAAATAGTTCACTAAACTTCTCTTTGGGGTCCTAGAAATTCGAGGCTATTCCCCTTCACAGGGCTTGTTTTGGAACCAATATCCAATGTGATTGGAATTTTAACGTTTGAAACCAAAACAAGAGCAGATTGAAAGCTGTCTTTGATTCATGAAGTAGGAAGAACCTTCACAGGAATTGTTTTTGATGGTCTTGCAAACATCCTGCCAGAGAACGTTAGGTGGTTCCTAATTCTGTTATCCTTTTACCATTGAGTAAACTAAGGTTTAGATATGGTAATTCATTTACATGCAGAAATTATAACTTCGAAGTCCTACAAATCTAATCTAAACCAAACAAACCCTTATGAGACCTGCTTCTTCAAACAGGTGCTTTGTCTCCAAACTCTCCCCCAAGTTATTGAAATAACCAGTGAGAAAAGGCAACTTGATCATGGTATAGCAACTAAAATATAGCCGCAATTGCCATATTGGATTATCAGGTATGAGAGAGAGTTGGTGGGGGTTTTTGTTTTCCTTTGGGGTGTGTGTGCAGGTGCAGCCCTGCCAGCCAGTGCCTGGACAAAATGCCTTTCAGTTTGCAACATAAAAGAAGGTACAGAACAGAATAGCTGTCTTTTCCCTGAGCAGACAAACCCAACCAGTCTCTCTGGGCCCCCTTATGGAGAATCGTGTCTCCATACCTGGTAGCTTACATCTCTCTTGTTATGAGCGAACAGACCATAAGCCTTACCTGTCTTTGAACTTCTCGAGGAGTCTTAGGGTTTACAAATAGAATGGCCGATGGCAAAACTCATGTATTGGTAATGTAAAATCATTCAAAGGTGAAGGGTTGAATCAGGTCCCTAGCCTCATACGTGGATACCTTTTTACTCTGATGGAGTAGTAATTTGAATGGCCCTACTGGGTGGTGCTGTAGGCAGGAGCGTTTGGCTGGAGGAGGTAGGTCACTAGCTAAAACAACTCAGTAAGTTCTTGGTAGTGAATGGTAATATATCGTGCAGTAAATACCATCTCCAGGTCTGTTCTTGGTAGATGGTTCTCTTTAGAAGAACCTTTTTATTTCAATCTTTACATTTTTTTAACTGTTAACCAAACTAAATAACCAAGATCGCACAACTAGCTACTGATTGTGGAAGGCCAAGCACGTGTATGAGTTAGTTCCAGTGTTCTTTCTATTAAACCGCACAATTGGTAGGGAAAATGAACTGGAAACTCAGGTGCTTGGGAATCATATTACTATCTGATTACCCTGCTTTGTCATTATAAAATTATGGGTGTCATTGAGTGGTAGGAATCAGAAATTGCACAAAGCGAGTCAGCAAATTATATTCTAACTATTCCCTTTGGAATCAATTAAAGAACATCTTTAACAAATTAATCCTTTTGTTTCATCATTAGCGGGGAATACATAAACAGGATATTTAGGCAATGAAATATTTTTCATTCAAATTAATTAAAGCCAATTAGGTAGAGAATCAGTAATAGATTACAAACTTTGATACCTTATGAACTTATTAAAGTGAAAGCTTCCCTCAGAGCCTTTAAATTATTCATTTTCATGGCCTAAAATGGTAATTTAATAGTTTTATTGGCATGTGATTATTTTTAAATTACAAGAATAGAGTCATCACACTAGTTTGTGATATACCTCTTGAAAATTACCTATAGCATTTTAGTAGTGGGAGACAATAATGGATTTTATTGGTTACATAGCTTTCCAGCCCATGGAAAGCAGAGATAAAAAATTGTTCCCCACTAAGCCATTAAATTATACCTAAAAATTTCCATCTAAGAAGACCAATAATTTTATTACTTTTATCTGATTTTTGTAAAATCGTACTTGTATTGATTTTCCCCCAGTCTCTCCCTTGAACCAGGCTCTTGATTTCCTCTGTCACAAAAGGAAAAAAAAACAGAGCGTATTTAGCGTTGCAGTCGGATCGTCCCTTCCCCCACAGCAACTCGTCTTGACCGGATTTCCTACAGTGGGTCTCTACTTCTCACCTCGTTGCTTGCTGCACTCAACCCTCTTCAGTCAAGCCTCCGCCCCATCATCCTCTGAAATTGCTCTTTTGAAAGTGCCAGGGTCATTTATTTTTCCTTTTCTTACCTTCTTTTGTAATTTTCAAGCACTTGAAGGTTCACCACTTTGTAAAACACTGTCTGCTGAGTTTCCTCCACCCTGGGTTCTTCTTTCTACTTTGATAGCCACTTCTTTCTTGTCTCTTTTGCTGGCTCTGTGTCCTCTGTTCTTTATACAAATTGTCAGACTCTTCCTCTGCACCTTCGCTCCTTCCCCAGGAGGTCTTGCCAAGCCCCATCGCTGTAACTATCATCTATATGATAATGAATCCCAAATCGATTATTTCTCACCTCACTTCCGCTGGTTGTTTGACTACTCCATTTAAATGTCTCAGAGGCTCTGAACTTGGTGTTCAAAACAGAAGCCTCCATTTCTTCCCATCAACTCCTTCCCACTCTTTTCTTCACAAGCAGAATATATCCAGCATCTACTCTGTTGCTTAAGCCAAAGTCGATAAGTCATCCTTGACTTTTTTGTTCCCTCATCCCCTGGTTTCAATCCATCACAAGCTCTGCAGACTCCACTTTCAGAACACGTCCCACACATGTCTCCTCCTGTCTACCCACTGCGACATCTGTCTCTCAGCCAGCACCATCTCTCACCTGAAACTCTGCGAGCCACCTTAGTGGGCCTGCCTGGTCTACTCCTGTCCTGCACTCCATTCTCTACAAAGCAAGCAGAGTCAGTTAAATCCCTTCTCTACAAAGCAATTAGAGTAAGTTGACTTGGTCTTATGCCCCTTTCTAAAAGAGAAGGCAGAATACCATGGTGATGCTTGCAAACCCGTGTTTACAGGAGCACAACTCACAATAGCCAAATTATGGAACCCACCCAGATGTCCATCAGCAGATGAATGGATTACAAAGATGTGGCATGTGACACAATGGAGCTTTACTCAGCCATGAAGAAGAACAAAATTATGTCATTTAACGGAAAATGGATGGAACTAGAGAACATTATGCCAAGTAAAATCAGCTTATAAAAGAAGGTTGTCATATGTTTTCTCTCATATGTGGAAGCTAGAGAGAAAGTAGGAAAGAAAAGGGCTTCATGATAATTAAGAGTGAGACCTGTAAAATGGTGGCAGGGGATTAGGGGAGGGAGAGGAGAAGGGGAAAGGAGGTATGGGGAAGGAAACAGACCAAATAATATTCTGTCCATCTATGAAGGCATCCCTGACAACCTGACCATGTGTGGGAAGAGACGAAGGGTGTTGTGGGATTGGGGTTAGAGAGGAACCGCACCAAGAGATGTGTGCATATATGAATGCATCGCTTTGAATCTCACGACTCTGTGTAACTATATAGCACCAATAAAATTCTAAAATGAATTAATAAAATTTACTAAATTTTAAAAGTAATAAAATTCTCTGTTGGATTCCCTCTCATTGAAAATAGGATCCAGACGCTGGGCCGTGGCTTTCAAAGGCCATCTGATGTCGCCTTGTCTGCCTCTTAGAACCACCTTGACCCCTTTCCTCATCACTCTGCAATCAGGCCCTCACCAGGGGCTGCATCAGCCAGTGTTCATAAGTGAGAATGGATTGGAGCAAAATCTCTGGGTGCCCATAAGGGACATGTTTTAAGCTACTAAGATTTTGAGATTCTTTATTTCTGTAGCATGACCTAACCCATTTGAGCTGGCTAAGTAGTCATTTATACATTTGTTCATAAAGTATGTATTTCTTGGTCATGTAGTATATGTTAAATTATTTTTTGGAACAATAAGTATAACTGAAGATAGATAAAGTCCCCTGTCTTATGGAGTTTACATGATAACAGGGGGGCATGAAGTAAACAAGCAAACAAGTAAGTAAATAAGATACTTTTAAATAATGAAATTGACCAGGGCATGTTCCAAGTGTTCTTCAAATTCAGGTTGAGGATTAAAATCCAGATGACATCTCCAAGATAAAAGTGGCCACAGAATGTTTCTAAGATTGGAGTACTAAGTTCAAATTCTCTGAAACATGACATGTGAAATTAATGAACAGTTCAGTAATTTTTTTGAGAAGATAGATTTTATTTATGAAATGATGCAAATAGCATTTGGAATTAGGAAATTGCTCCAACTTTTATTCATAAAATCATTAATCAAAATTGCAAAAGTAGAGACCCACACAGCAATAACAAAACAGGAAGGCAGCGAACATTCCAGAGACATCTGGAAAAGTTCTGAAGAAACACACATTAGGCTAGAAATCTAGTTACATGCGGTTGCACATGTGCATTCATTCCAGCATTTTCTTGGTGAGTTCTTCCTTATATATGCCTCTCTCTTTCCCAACTGTCCAGACTTGGCTTTGTCTTCAAGAACTTTTTCCTAATCCTCGTCCAGCCTGGTGGTAACTGCCCACCAGGTTGGGTGGGCGGTTGGCCTCCCACTGCACCTGCTGGATGTAGATGTGTGTTTGGTCTGCCTGGCAGATATGATGACCTTTGTCCTGACTTCCAAGCACCTGGACCTCTGTCCTGCAGAAGGGCACTGATTGGATGCTGTACCAGTGCTGTGGTACTTTGGAGAACAAGGACCACAAGATCTTCCTGCACATGTGTGGGAGGGGTCACCCAAGTGGTCTTTATGTTTTTGCTGCAGTCTGAGGTCAAGAAGAGGTGGAACTTCATAATGACCATCTCCCAAGGTGCCAGGCGGACACAGGCCATGTGCTTGCAGGACTGAAAGGAAGGCTCTCCTCAAAATTTAGTAATTTTTAAAGAAACAGCAGCTAAGAATTGTCAGACCTAAAGAAAAATATAAGAACTCATAAAAAGGTCATATAGAAAGTTGTATAAGACAAATGAGGGGGGGGAGACAAATGAAAGAAAAACATATACTTAAAACCCAATATACAATAATTTCAGAAAGCTCAAACCAAAGAGGACATCTGAGCTTTCAAAACAGAGGATTATCTAGAAATGAGAAAGAGACCTACTAGCAGTAGACTTTAAAAAGACATATCAGAATGGAGTACTAGGTTCACAGTACGAAGGAAAATAAGTTGAACTGGATTTTTAAAAAATCTAGATCTTTTATTTAAATGCGAGGATGACACAGAAAATGTTAAGGTTTTCTATAACTCTGAATGTTTATCGCACAAAGATCCATTCTGGAAGAACTTTGGAGGGAGATTTAAATGAGAAAGTAGAGAAATGATAGCCGGGCATGGTGGCGCACCCTTGTAATTCCAGTACTTGGGAGGCTAAGACAGGAGGATCACATGTTCGTGGCCAGCCTCAGCTACTTAGTGAGGCCCTCTGCAACTTAGTGAGACCCTGTTTCAAAATAAAGAATAAAAAATAGGGCTGGGGGTGTAGCTTGGAGGTAGAATGCCCCTGAGTTCAATCCCCAGTTCCAAAAAATAAAGTAGAGAAATGAATCAAGGAGATATTGGCAACCAGGCAAGTATAAGATTTCCAAGTTATTATTGTTTAAGTAAATAATTACTATAAAGGAAACTAAATCTAAATACCCTGAAAGTAAGAAACTAAAGCATTAAGCTAAGTTGACTGACAAGGGGGAAGTAGAGTTTCAGTCCTCACACAAAATACAAGGAACTGGGAGTGTCGGTGCACACCTGTAATCCCAGGATTTGGGAGGCTGAGACAGGAGGACTGCAGGTTGAAGGCCAGTGAATGGTAACTTAGACCCTATTTCAAAACAAAACAAAACAAAAAAACAAACAAACAAGGCTGGTTGTGTAGCTCAGTGGTAGAACATCCCTGGGTTCAATCCCTAGTAAACACACACACACACACACACACACACACACACACACACAAAGATGTTTATGGAGAAAAAAATTTACACTTTCTTGAAGAATATTAAGTAATAACTACCTAAATAAATAAAGAAATATAGCATGTCCAACATCATTTTGTTGTCTTTTTTTTAACAGTATTGAGGATGAACCCAAGGCATTATACCTCCAAACTACACTCCAGCCTTTTCTGTTTTTGTTTTTATTTTATTTTAAAAGAGTCTTGCTAAATTGCTAAGATTGGCCTTGAGCCTGTGATCATCCTGTCTCAGCCTCTTATGTAATGGGATTACAAACATGTTTAAAATTTCAAAATTGTTAATTTTCTCCAAATAAATAAGTGTATTCAATATTATTCTCATTTCATTGTAAGAGCTTTGGAAGAACTAGACCAACTATTTAAAATTTATGCAGACAAATGAAAACCTCTAAATAGTCACAAATATTCTTAAAAGGAAGACCTTCTTGGAGATGACATATGTTAAGACATTTCAAATCCATAATATTAAAGTTATTTTGTGCTGGGAAATGATCAGACAATTTGAACAATGGATCAGAATCAAATCCATATATATGGAAACCTGATATACAACAGAAGAGAGATTACAAAACAACGGGAAATATCAATTTTTAAATAAATTGTGCTGGGGAAATTATTTTACCATATGCATGAAAATCAAATTTGTTCCCTATCTCACACCATATGCCCAACTAAATTCCAGATGGTTTCAAGTTTTAAGCATGAAAGGCAAAATATGTGTATCTATTAGAAAACAATGGAGGGGCTATTTTTGTGTCATTGTTTGAGGGGAGGGGGTAATTTCTTTAATAAGATGCAAAAATCATGAATAAACATAAAAAGATCTCTATTTGACCAAGATAATGAATAGGGGACCAAGAGAGGATGTGTCCAACTGTTGTTACTGCTAAAGAATTCATATAGCCATGAAATTTTCCAAATTAAAAGGAAAGAGAATTGAACCAAATAGAAGTGGAGAAGTTAAAGGCTAATGAGATACTCAACTTTATTGTGAAGTAGATTTATACAATAAGCATTCAATTTATACCAATGGATAAGCTGGACAATATTCAGTGTTAAAGAAGAAAAAGGAAAGTAAGACAGAGGTGGGCATTGGGTCAGTTGGGGGAGGGACACAAACTGGTACATCACTTTGAGGAATAATTTCAAAATGCTTTATGAATTTGAGGCTACCAGTGACATTCTAAAGTATATATCTAAGACATTCTAGCCCAGACATTCTAAAGTATATATCTCCATAAAGCCATCAGAGAGATTCAAAAGGAGATGAACATGTTTGTGTTCATTGCAATGCTGTTAGGGATTTTTTTTCTTTCTTTTTTATAAGAGAATGGAAGCCAGCGTGGTGGCACACACTTGTAATCCCAGTACTGGGAAGCCTAAGACCTGATGATCTGAGTTTGTGTCCAGCCTCAGATACTTAGTTAGGCTCTCCTCAACCTAGTGAGACCCTGTTTCAAAATAAAGAATTAAAAAAAACAAGGACTGGGGGTGTAGCTTGGAGGTAGAATCCCCTGGGTTCAGTCCCCAGTACAGAAAAAAAAAAAAATGGAGAAATTGGTGAGACCTGCAAATGACTACTACATAGAGTTAAAAGGGATAAATTATACCTATGTGTATCTCCATGGATAAACCTCAAAAGCATAAAGTTAATTAAAAATGAATGCTACAGAGAGGCTGGTGTGGTGGTGCATGTCTGTAATCCCGGTACTTGGGAGGCTGAGATAGGAAGATTGCAGGTTTGAAGCCAGCCTCAATAATTTAGTGAGATCCTCAGCAACTTAGAGCCTATTTCAAAATAAAAAATAGAAAGGGCTTGGGGTAAACTATGGGATATGTACACCATGGAATTTTACTCAGCCATAAAGCAGAACAAAATTATGTCATTTGCAGGGAAATGGATGGAACTGGGGAACATGATGCTAAGTGAGATTAGTCAGTCACAAAAAGTGAAAAGTTGGATGTGCTCCCTCATATGTGGAAGCGAGGGAGAAAACAGGACATAGGAGGGACTCCAGGCAAGGGAGGAGAAACCTTAGATGAATGAAAAAGGCCACCTGACTGAGGGAGATGGGAGGGAAGAGAGGGAAACACCTCAATGGACATGATGTTAATACACAAAACTATCAAAGTCAATCACTAAGCTGAGCAGGGGAAGGAGGGGAGGGGGAGAGAAGGGGACACATTTAAGTATCGATTTACTTCTGGGCTGCTATGATAATTATAGATAGAGATCAGAGTGTAAATGTTACCCTGGCATGCCCCTAATGAAGACAGGAGAGAGAAGAGATATATGAACATTAATTTCTGCATGTCTTAAGTAGGAAGTCATATAGCAAATATGGTTCCAATTTTAATCTTTGAAAAAATCTTTTTATATTTTTATTTTAATATAACTTTATGTGGAACATTTAAGAACTAATATCAGTATGACCTGCTATTCACCAATTCCTGCAGTTTTATTTCTATTCATTTTCCTCTATTAATCAACTTTATATTTGTATGTAAATTTACCCCCTTTCATATAGTATTGGTTTATCTATTGGTTATCGATCTCTATGTAGATATGTCTAGAATGCCATTTAAGAGGCTGGTTCTGGGTGGCAAGTTGTTTTGTTTTGTTTTCCCATTTCTTCTCTCATCTCATTCCTTATCTACAATTTCTCAACTTTTAATTAGTCAGCATTCTCACAGCTATATCCAAAACAACTGACCCCACAAGTTAGAGGAAGATTATTTGCTCATGGTTTCGGGATCAGTCCGTGCGAGGCCAGAGACCGTGGATCTCAGGGCATAGGAGCGATGGGAAATGAAGAGATGGAGATAGAAGGCTTCACTTCTCACATTACAGACGCTGGAAGCAAAAGAGAGTGAGCCAAGGGGGGAGGAACCATATATAATCCCCCAAGGTGGCAGCTCCAGGGACCCACTTTCTCCAGCCACACCCTCCATCCTGGGCCACCCCCCAGATAGATACAGTACAGCGTACTTATTCACTACTGAGATTACAACCAAGCCCCACTTCCAACATTGCCACCCTGTTTTCATGAAGGCTGGGGGCCCATTCTATGTCCAAACCATACACTCTGGAGCCCTACACATCATGGTCACCTCATAATGCAAAATGCAGTTAGTCCATCTCCAAGAGTTCCTAAAGTCTTAACAGTTCCAGGATTGCTCCACAGTTCCAGGATTGCTCCAAAGTCTCCAAGTTCAAAGTCTCCTCTGAGATGCAAGGTGAATTCTGGTGAGCTCTGCCTCTTCCAGCCTGGCTCCATGGCTCACAGCTAGCAGCCTTTTTTGAGGTTGTTCCACGTTCCTGGCATTTCTAAATCTCAGGTGTCTTTCTTGCAGCCTTGGCTTCGCTCTCACAACTTCACAGATTGCTCCATTTGGGCTTGCTTGCAGGGATTCCAACCCTGTCTCCCATTGCCTGGCCTCCCAGGCCTTTCTTTGAAATTTAGGGGAAATCTCTGGGACACCTTGTTTCCAAAAAAGCTGTCATTACATGAGCACTGAGATAGACCACCAGCAGGAAAGGTAGTCAGGTCCTTTTCAATCACAGTGGCAGGGCCCCAATTCCATCTGGGCCACCACTGGCCCTAACTGTCACCTCCATCATGGCCATTGTCCCCCTCTGCCCCACTGATGGCCACCATTCCCTCCTTCCTTTCAGCATCTTACTTTCTTTCACAACACCATCTCTCTGGACCCCAACTTTATACATGCCTTTCCGACCAAACTGAAAATCTATAAAGTCTCTCTGCTTTCCTTTCCTCTCCTAAAATTAGGTGTACAATATGGTGAATGCAGACATCAATATCCACAATACAGTTTGAATACTTTGCTGTTTTGAGATTTCCTCTGCCAGTTCATTAATTCAGTCCATCGTCTTTAAATTTGGCCTCACACAAAGATTCCAGACACCAGCAAAATGCCAATAAGTTTTTCACCAAAGTGTAACACACGTGGCCTCTACTCCATTTTTCTATGGAATCCTCTTTGCCCTTCAAAATATCCTTAGCACAGTCTACTGTCTGCCTTTCTAGTCACATTTGGGTCCTCCCAATTGCCTCTCACAAACCAGTTCCAAAGACTCACAAAACACATGTTCAGACTAAACAAATGATGCCAGTATTCTAAAGATTAGCATAACAGCAGGGGGAAGGGATACATATATATTATATAATCCTAGTATGCAATCCATTAGTAAACTTTTCTGATATCCAATAAAACTTGTCTAATTTGAATTACATATAGAAACAGCAAAATCATCAGTTCACTCTTTAAGGATCTTGCCATATCTGAAGTGCTTGCATATATATATATATATATATATATATATATATATATATATATATATGTTTTATCATTTTAACTATCCTTTCTTTGTGTGTGTGTGTGTGTGTGTGTGTGTGTGTGTGTGTGTGTGGTACTGGGGATTGAATCCAGGGGCATTCTACCTCTAAGCTACACCTCTAGCCCTTTTTTATTTTTTTGTTTTGAAACAGGGTCTGGCTAGGTTGCTGAGAGTCTTGCTAAGTTGTTGAGGCTGGTCTTGAACTTGTCATTCTCCTGTTTCAACCTCCCAAGTACTGAGATTATAGATGTGTACCACCATGTCTGGCTGCATATCAACCATCTTTTATACAAGAGTAAGGAGTTACGTGTCTTAACCATAACAGTCAAACAAGGGACAGAGCCAGAAATAAATCCGAATTTTAAAAACAATTGTCTAGTGGTGTTTCTTTTCTTTTTTGTTTTTTTTTCCTCCCCATGCCATATTTCAGCTATGAAGTACAAGTGTTTTAAAATTACTAATTTGTACAAGAAGGCACCAAGGAAAGTACCATGAGAGAACAAATAAACAATGCCTCTCTCCTCTAAGGACTCTATGCCTGTAAGGAAGAAATTTCCTGCAATTCAAACAAAGCAGTGCTGTATACAGACAGGCACGTCTCCCTAGTCCTCCTTAAATCAACTTTCCCTGTGAGCATCCCATAATTTTGAATTATGCTTTAGTGTTCATTTATGGTCAGGAGTATGATTAAAGTGCAATTAATCTCTGATAAAGCCATGTCTACACTGATTCACTACATCAAAACTTTTGAGGGCACATTTTAATTCTATTTTTTCTTTAATAACTAACTTCTGGCTAATCAGACATGTACTGCAATAAATCTATCTGAGTCATTGGCAATAATATGGGACTGACTTTTTCTTCATAAAATTTTGAGTCATGGCCTGGTTGCAATATTTATACCTCCTCCAATATTTTAGTGTTTATACTACCACTGTGATTAATAAAGTATTTTGAAAAATAGTTAACATATCTTATGGCAAATCAACAATCAATCTTTCTTTAGCTGTGTGACATCTTATCTTGATTTCCAACAACTCAGCATTTTCTTTTCTCTTATTGCAATTGTTTAAAAAATATCTATTGAACATTCCTTAATGATTTTTTTTCTCTGAGGGAAACTCATAAAAATCCATGTATAGACACTGATACAGGGTTATTTTTAGCATAAGACCTTATTTTTTTTTTTTCAGGGGAAGATGATTAAGTCATTGATACTTCTCTTCATGCAATCTACTAAATTGCAAAAGATCTAGCTTCAGTATATCTTTAAGGATAGAAATCCCATCTAAATTGAGTTTCAAATTCCAAAATAAATTTGATCATTAGAAAGTCTGAAATATCAAATGGACTAGGCCAGATATGATGGGTTACAATTGCTTTGTTTCATTACACTTCACAGGCAGAAATGCGCCATCTCAAAGTAGGGAGCTCCCCGGGACCTTCTAAACCAGTGAGACAGTGGGTTATACTTGACTTAAGTAAAATAATCAACCAGGAGCTCGAGAAGCTCTGATCAAGCAGTTTGAAAATCTTCACCATGAGGTTCTTTCAAGCGGACCTTGGCGTCTAAAGAATTACGGGTTCCATTTGTGCTGTTACTCGAGTCAGTGAGCTGCCGTTGAGTCTCTGCCACTGCGCTGACACACAGTACGCTGTGAATGGACCCTCCTGATGCTCATGGCACCCAGCCCGTCCTCGCTATCTGCAAATGTTCTGCATATGGACCACACAGCACCCGCAAGGCCATCAAAATCTGTTAGTCCTGGGACGATCGCCTGGTTATTTTCAATCATCTTAATAATTAATTGAGTACCATCTGAATCACCAATTCAATAACTTAATTCTGTCCATAATGGGACCAGGGTTTCCTGATGTTGCTTTAGTTATTTTGATTTCCAAGAACCCAGTCACAGAAAGAGTGGAGCTTTAAAGTTCTCAAAAATAGCTATACAGCAAAACTATATGGAATAATTCAAATAAACATAATTTGTGCCAGCAATAAGTCTGAGAATCCATTACTTCAGCAAATGAGTGATTTGTTATTCAAATAAATTATTAATGTGGTAGCTATACCATTCCCATTAGAAGGCTATTATATCTATGTATGTGTATAGAGTGGCATCTAAAGATATTAAACGTAAGGACAAACCGTTTGATAAAATTTAGGAAACAGTTTCTGTATTCTTGTTTTATAAATAAAAAATAATAATTTCCATGAGAGAGAAACCTTTTCACCTATATACAAATGTCTGTCTATCTATCTGTCTATCTATCTGTCTGTCTATCTATCTATCTATCTATCTATCTATCTATCTATCTATCTATCTATCTAGTTTGTTTGGCACTGGGGAATTGAACCCAGGGACATTCTATCTCTGACCTATACCCTTAGCCCTTTTTATTTTTATTTCTGAAACAGGGTCTTGATAAGTTGCTGAGGATCTCACTAAGTTTCTGAGGCTGGTCTCAAACCTGTGATCCTCCTGTCTCAGCCTCCGAAGTACTGAGATTATAGACATGTGCCACTGTGCCTGCCTCTCTATAAATATTTATATATAAAAAATGATTAATAGTATACTCCCCTGTCCTACTTTTTCTCTTCACCAGTCTTTTATACCCTAAAAAAAACAAGACTTGGAAAGAGGAAATATACATTAAAATATACACTAAAGTAAATATATAATTAAATAAAATTATCTTGAAATGCCTTGAATACAATAAAGCTTTTAAAAGGAAGTTAGAGTATTAAAAACGTCTAAAATGTAAGGATTGGTATTATGATTTTTGATTTAGAATATTCACTTCTACCTCACAGGGACAAGGCAGTCATGTTGGAGATGGGCTTGGTTGTCAAGTAGGGGTTCCTGGGGGCATGGCGTGAGGATGAGGTATAGCTCCTCCTCCCTTACTCTCTCTTCCCTGCATCCAGACTCCATGATGGGAGAGCAGAGTCCTTGCACTCTCTCTCTCTCTCTCTCTCTCTCTCTCTCTCTCTCTCTCTCTGCTCCCTCCGCCCGCCATGCCCTGAGCGCCGCTCATGGAACCTGGCCAACCATGAACTGAATCCCTGAAATCTCCAGAACTGAGTAAACAAACCTTCCTTCCTCCAAGTCGTGCTCATCATGTGATGGGGTTAGAGGAGTGAGAACGCTGACTTGTTGCAAGTGTGTCCAGAAAATAAATTATGAAATTATAAATTAATTATAAAATGCTCTTCTTTTTAATAGAGAAATTTAAGTTTTATTTTTGTTAGAAGGATGGAGACAAGTCAATGTTTGCTAGGGTTGGGGGAGGAGAAATGGGCTCGTCTAAAAGCAGACAAAATAATGGAATTTAGGGGAGGGAGAGAGAGATGAAAGAATTCCCTATAATTTGAGGAGTGGTTGCCAGGATCCATTCAAAACCCGCTGAGGTTTAAACTAACATGAACAGATCTTACAGAGAGTAAAGAGGTCAACATTAAAGGCCATGGCATTCATTTGTGTAATAATAGAATGAAGTTTGGTCAGGTATTCATAATCATGGATTCGCTATACCACGCCCCAAGATGCCATATACTGCATACCATCTTTTGTTTTTAGCCTTTGGACTTACAGTGTCAAAGGTAATGCCAGAATTTTGCTAAGATAGATTTAAGCATTTAAGTAACATATAATTATAGAATTTAAAGTGAGGAAAGGTCTTGAGAGCAATTCACCATATTAAGAGGTTAACAGGAAAAAAACATATAATCATCTCAATATTTGCAGAGAAATTATTTATCTGAAATGCCTACCCAACATCTAACCCTGATGTACTTTATTTTTATTCATTTTCTAAAGTAATCTCAGTAACATGGATGGGTAAGGGGAGGGGGCGGGTGGAATCTGGAGGGAAACACGCCAAGTACCATGTGCACGCCTGTTTCCATTACTCTGAACATCATTATAATGTATAATTACAACGCACCCATAAAAGTATATTACAAACTACTTTTCAAATGCTTCTCGGCCAATGAATTTTTTCATCTGACAAAAGCCTTTGCCACTTCTTGTAGCAGACCTCTTCGATACCTGAAGATAAATATCTCCCAGCAGCTTTTAAACAATGCCCGTCGTGTTTGTCATTTGTGAAGTAGATTCATACATAAATTAAGTTTTCCTAAACTGTAGCTATGAATTACAGTCGCGTGAAATGTGCTGTTGCTAACACACTCGGTGGTATGTTGCTATCAGCTCAATTGTTTTAATGATAAATTTCCTTTAGAAAATGGAAGGATCTATTGACAGACAAAAACAGGGACTAACAATGGACTATTTAGACTTGCAAATGATGGAACATTTAATTATTCCAAAATAGCGTTCCCCAGTTAGGGTATGATCATTAAATCCATCATCCTTCAGTTTATATGCATGAAACATTTATCATGTCTTCCTCAAACAGGAGTCAGTCATCTAAATATAGATTTTTGGACCATCCATCTGAGCATGACATTTCGTCGAAAGCCTGGAATTTCATTTATTTTCCGTAACAGAGATAAAGTGTTTGTAAACGATGTGATAAGACCATAAAAAGAAAGTAAAGTGAAATTTAGCTTCATGGAGAGATAAATACAGACTGTACTGAAGACACTACACCTCTGAAAGGAGAAAAACGAGAGTCGGCACGTCAGCAATAGCGTCCCAGGTAAGAGATGGCATTCTGTGGATAAGGTTTTCAAAAATGTGTGGGCGCTGGAGGTATAGCTCAGGGTATAGCATGTGCAAGGCCCTGCCTTCTATCCCCAGCACCAAAATAAAATACTACTACTACTACTAATAATAATAATAATAATGTGTGGTCAATGTTGGTATTCTGAATTTGTTTGCAAATTAGTTTTCATTTAGACTCAAGATAGGAGGAGCAGGATACAGACACAGCGAGCCTCAATATACTCTCATTCTTCTGTTGACCTTTGAATACTGAAAAAGCATAGATCTCTCATTTGGGAGAGAAATGTCTCAGGAAAGAATATTTTATGAAATTTAAATTTTAAAAGTTAATTATTTTTCTGCTGCTTCTCATTTTCCAGAAAGTATAGAGAGTAGCTGGGTATTCCTAATTTTAAGACCAAATGGAAGGAAGTTATGTTTGGGACCTGAATGAACGTTTCATGGAATGAAAAATACAAATAAAGACCATGTGTTTCTCTCATGAAACGCTTGCAGCACGAGAGGTTCTTAGGAAGGATTTACAAGCGAGTTTCCCATCAGGGATCTTGAAGGGAAGAGTCTGGTTTGGTCCACCACCGTGACCTCCTCCTTCCTGCTCCAGTTTTTCTCTTCACCAACCAACGGGTCAGAACTTGGGAGACCAAGGGCTGAAGAACTGGCCCAAGGTCACGGTTGATGCCAAAGTCCTGCCCTGAGTTCATGTTCCTAGTTTACTCAAATGTTATTTTATTTCACCATCCTGACAGTGAGAAACGAGCGTATTGGTGCATACGTGCACAGTCCTCCAAAAGAGTATCGATGGAATTTCAGCCACACTATGAAATTGGGAGCTAAGTATCTAGTACCCTATCACAATTAATTGAATCAAATATAGAAAAAATTTATTTAAAAAAAAAGATTTGCACATACTATGAATAATAAAGTCTTCATCCTTTCTTTGGAATATTTGTGAATCATATCTGTATTTATAGATCAATAAAGAATGATTAAGAGATGCTAGTTAATTAAAGTTTTTCAAAACCTGAAATCAACTAGTATAGCTAAGATGATCAAACTCTCCATCCTCAGCCTTTTTTTTGTGTGTGTGTGGTACTGAGGATTGAACCCAGGGGCATTCTACTTCTGAGCTAACCCCACCCCTAGCCCAGTTTTATTTATTTATTTATTTATTTATTTATTTATTTATTTATTTATTTATTTTTATTTTATTTTTTTTTTTTTGCGGAACTGGGGATTGAACCCAGGGGCATTTTACCTTCGAGCTATACCCCCAGCCCTATTTTTTATTCTTTATTTTGAAACCGAGTCTCACTAAGTTGCAGAGTGCCTCACTAGGTAGCCGAGGCTGGCCGAGAACCCGGATCCTCCGGTCTCAGCCTCCCGAATGCTGGGATTACAAGCGTGCGCCACCACGCCCGGCTCCAGTTTTATTTTATTTATTCTTCTGTTTGGAAACAGGGCCTCAATAGGTTGCTGAGAACGTCACTACGTGAGGATGGTCTTGAACCTCTCCCAGCCTCCAAGTACTGGGAGGACAGGCATGCGCCACCACACCCAGCCAGCCTGGCATTTTAAAACCAGATAGACTTAGTTATTTTCCCCAGTTCACACACCTCTGCCTTGTTTCTTTCACCCCTGAGGTCAGCTCTGAGTCAGCATTGGTGGATAACAAGAAAACCAAGAAATATTTTAGTTGCTAAGTGGCAGGCTTGGCAGTAACTATATTTAGTGTTTTGGTTTTTTTTTTTTTTTTTTTTTTTCCTTGTCCTATATCCAACACAGTGATGGGCAAATCCCGGGCCTGTGGAGCTGCTTCAGGATTTACTTAGCTGACATGTGACCTTGCTGATGGCCAGTGGATTCTACTTTTCCTAATTTGTCCTCTTTGTCCTGGTAGAAGAACTCAAAGAACTTAGTTCTTTTTTATTTTGAAGTAGAGTCTTGCTAAAGTGCTCAGGCTGGCCTAGAGTTTGCAGTCCTCCTCCTGTTCCCAGCTCCTGAGTAGCTGGTATTACAGGTGTGCATCACTACTTTTTCTTCTTCTATTTCTTCTTCTTCTTATTCTTTAGTACTATTGATTGAACCTAGGAGTGTCTACTTCTGAGCTATACACTATCCCCATTTAATATTATTATTATTTTTTAAAATTTTGAAATAGGATCTCACTAAGTTGCTGAGGGCCTTGCTAAATTGCAAAGGCTGGTCTCAAACCTGTGATCCTCCTGCCTCAGACTCCTAAGTACTGATAGTACAGGCATATACCATCACACTTGGCTCTAGTTTATCATTCTTGAGGGGAAAAAAATGTAAGGAGTTCCATTAGTTCCCTGGAATAACAGAAGTATACTTTTACTTCTGAAGGTAATTGAAATTAACATAGCTGGATGATACGAACTATTAGTATCATGGTAAGTTAGCAGTTTGATTCCTAAGTAAAGGATACAAGTAAGTAAACTGAGTCCAGTTAGAAACAGAAGCATGAGCTCCCATTTTGTCATAAATGGGCTGGAATAGCAAGGCTGAGGGAAGACAGAGAAGATTTAATCTAGGAGATCAGAGAATTCCTCTAGGAAGCCACAGCTGCTTCTGGAATGCAGCCTACTTAGGAGGGAGAGATGGAGACAAATCAATATCCATTGTGCACAGAGTGCCGTGTCTACAATAGCCAACTGCCAGCATTCTGATAAGTGCTTTGTATACATATAAAGAGCAAGATCAATCTTCACGAGTGTGATTTCCTACAGTGTCTGTGCAAGCCGTTTCGTTGGACTCTGCCCTTGTCCCCCCAAATGTGTGCGATGTCTATGCTTCCTTCCCAACCTGCTTCTGCTCCTGTTTGTCTACCCAGTTAAATTATACCAATGTCCCTGTGTTTACAACTTTTTTCATACGCAGAATTTTAAAATGTGGCACCTCGGAAAGCTTTGTAGGGGAAAAAACTCCACTGCAAAAAGTGAAACAGTGGATAGCAAACCTACACATGGGCAGAAACCTGTCGGGGGCCTAGCCTGGCCAGCTGGACCTTGCCTCTAGATGGCGCCTGGTAAAGTGCCAGAAGCAGCTACAGGTGGGCTGTGCCACGCCAGAGCGCATGCACCAGCACACCCGACTCGTGGCCGGCCAGGTGAGAGCTGTATGAGACACCTCGTGGCTTAGGCCCGGCGCAGCTATAAAAAGCCTCCATCTTT
>PVLC010026545.1:0-22601 GCA_004027655.1 Graphiurus murinus | reverse complement strand
TCTGTGACCCAGAAAGCAGTGACAAAAGGAAAAAAAATAGCAGCTGAGCTAAACACACTCACAATTACAGAAAGATATTCTATTCCTTTGAAATTTATTTCATGTTTAAGACTTGTGACTTGGGAAGTAATAGGGTTTATGCTATGTAGATAAATATCATAGAAAAATAGTGGTTCCAAAGTTGGGAATTTGTTTCTGGAAGTAGGATTTAATTAGATATAGAGTAGGTGCCATGGATGGGGTAAATGTGTAGGAACTGATGGTGAAAACAATATACTGAATCAGGCTGATAAATGCTGCTTGATGTCTTCATTTAAATTTCACTAACTGAGCCAGGTGTGGTGGCACATGCTTATAATCCCAGCATTTGGGAGGCTGAGACTGGAGGATCCAGGTTCGCAGCCAGCCTCAGCTATCTAGTGAGGCATTCTGCAACTTAGTGAGACCTATTTCAAAATAAAAATAAAAAATAGAGCTGGGGGTATAGCTTGGAGGTAGAATTCCCCTGAGTTCAATCCCCAGTACCAAAAAAAAAATCACTAACTGGATCAAATGTATCATCAGTTTAGCTAAGAACACTACAACACAAAGGTCTAGTCAATTTCAATGGATTTGCAGATAATTCATCTGTTATGTGAGCAGTCAGCAAATAAAGCTAAAATGTTGTTGAGAAATTTTTCTTCCATATATTTTCTTTGAAGAAATTGCTGTTCCTTGCACAATTTCCCATTTACTCTGGTATGTGCCTCACTAGCCTTTAGTTCCTAGGGGACCAAAGGTGTGGGACTGCCTTTGAAGAGAAATTGCTTTATAATGAGGTCATCTGAGGACTTCAAAAGCAAACTCCCCTTGTATGGAGTCATTGGCAACCATTTCATGTGTGAAGCAGCAAAATAAAATAATAAATAAATAAATAAACAAACATATTTCCAATATGCTTATTTACATTTGTGAAAAAGGACCAACGCACAAGTCAAATGTTATCTCTCCTGCCAAGCACTTTTTGGTTGGTATCAATTGCTTCTTCTGAGATGCTCTCACACAAGTTACCTTGAACAATAATCTCATTGCATACCTATTTCACTCTTCCTTTTTAAATTGTGGCTTGTGGCATACATATCACAGTGAGATTGTGATCACTGGAAAAACAGTAGCAAGCAGCTGAGGGTGATAAGCATAAGATTGTCTTTAATGGTAAAATATAAAGAAATACTTTATTTTATTTATTTATTTTTATTGTAATAGTTCATGCATTGTAAGCATACATCTTTGTTAGGTACAAATTGATAACGACATATTTGCACACATTTCTCATTTGACCCCTTCCCCAATTCCCACCCCGCTCCCTCTCCTTCCCTCCCTCTCAGGTTCAGTTCAGTGAGTGACCTTGATATAGTTGTGTAAATACATCATGTGCCTTAGGATGCCCCCCCATCCATCCCTTTTGGTTAAATCAACTTCTTTGCTTATGAAGGCTCTCTCCTTTTTCATCTGGAGACCCTCTTATGCCCCATCTTCTCCCTAGCATCCGCATATTAGGGAGAACGTATGCTTCTTTACTCTTTGTGACTGGCTAATCTCACTTAACATAATGTTTTCCAGTTGCATTCATTTTCCTGCAAATAACATGATTTTGTTCTTTATGACTGAGTAAAATTCCATTGTGTACATATCCCATAGTTTTGTAATCCATTCATCTGTCGATGGACATCTTGGCTGCTTCCATAGTTTGGCTATTGTGAATTGTGCAAATATTTTTACTTAGAGAAGACACATGACACAGGAGCCAAGTGTTAAAGCAGGAATTTCTTGGTCTCTTGTGATCTTACACTATACGCTACTTTGAAAGACACTAGCCCCATGGAATAAGCCTTCCACTCTGAGAAATCTCTTAATACTCTGTCACTTCTATGTCTAGAAAGTGTAAAAATAAATTTCCATACATTCTTTGTGTGTGTGTGTGTGTGTGTGTGTGTGTGGTACTAGAGACTGAACTCAGAGGCATTGTAACTTCATGCTACACCCCCAGCCCGATTTTATTGCTTATTTGGAAACAGAGTCTCTCTAGGTTGATGAGTGTCTCACTGCTTGCTGAGGCTGTCCTTGATCCTGCAATCTTCCTGTCTCAGCCTCCCAAGTACTGAGATTACAGGCATTATACCACCATGCTTGGCCTTCCATACATTCTTGAATAGAAAACAACTAAACTTTTTCTCTAAAACCAACTCGAATTTTTTTAGTGGCTCTGAATAATATCCACATTCCATGATTGTAAAGTGATTTCCACACACTTTATATTATTCACTTCTTGGTTTATAAGAATTCTCTAAGCAAAAATTGCATATTTTATTCCTTTTTGTGTTTCCGGTTATGTTTCAGTGTGTGATGCATGAACAAGTAATCAATTTATGTGTGTTGAATAATTTTGTTAATTGCTGTCTTGCATTATGTGTGTATATGCCCAATGTTATGATTATTTGTAGCCATGTAGAATTCCAATCATTAGTCATTTTTAATTATATTCCTAAATCTACAATTGACTGAGTGTATCTACATTTGTATAGTTTCTATATAGGATCTATATTGTACCATAGGGGAAAAATAGTGAGATATTTCTGTTTATTTATATTACTGATACAATGAAAGCATGACTTGTCAATAGAATAGTTTCTAAAATAACAGAGAAAAACATTTTGTTTTTTATCTTTAGCATTTATTGGTAAAAATGTAAGCTGTTCTTAAATTTGTTACTCAATGCTGTCTGATATATCTTACACACATAGAAAACAGGAATATATAACCTAATATAATCATCTTGGAATGAAAACTTCACTGAAATCTTTATCTAAAACAAGAAGGAATTCCTTAATCACTATTTTGGTTATACTTCACAAATACTTACTGCCCTTAATAATTTCCTCAGTGATTCATACTCATGTTATGAAGAAAACATTAATTTAATGCCATCACACATTATGCTTTTAGTAATTTAAAGAATTATCCTATATATACTATAGATTTTTTTATACTTATGTTGGCACATTGTAATTATATTTTATAGTGAGATTCAAAGTGATAATTCATACTTGCACACATAACTTGGTGTATTTCCCTAATTATTCTAGCCCACTTTCCTCTTCCTCCTTCCCCATACATGTTAGCCAGATTAGTAGTGATACCTTCACATGTTAACATAATATTATTTGAGTTTTCCCTTCCTTAAGTCTCATTTTTCCCTTCCTCGCCTTTCTCTCCCAATCACTTCCACTGTTCTACTCAGCTATCTTTATTTCACTAAAGTATTTTTTTTCTTGTTTTCATTCAAGTTTCCAAATATGAGATAAAACATATGACCCTTGGCTGTCTGAAATTGGCAGATCTCACTTAGCACAATACTCTCTAGTTCCATCCATTTCCCTGAAAATGGCATAATTTTGTTTTCCCTCTTTTTATGGCTGAATGAAATTCCATTGGGTGTATATACTACATTTATTTATCCATGTATCTATCAATGAACACCTAGGTTGGTTTCATTATTTGTCTATTGTGAATTGTGCTGCTACAAACATGGGGTATACATGTATCACTATAGTATGCTAGCATCAGTTGTTTTGGAACAATACCCACAAGTAGTATGACTATGTTATATGGTGGTTCCATGTTGTGGAAAGATGTTGACATATTTGAAGTATTCTTGTATGAATCGCTCTGAATCAGAATTATTATTAGACATATAGGGCAGTTAGGGAGGATACAGAGATCTCCTGCTCTCTTTCAACCAGCATCATTATTTTATTGAGAGTTTTAATGAAAACATTGCAAAAATGTTTAAACACAGGAGCCAGGAAAGCAGTCATGGGGTGAGTCAGGAAAAAACAACAAGGCAGTCATGGACAAGTCAGGGAAGGAAAGAATAAACAGTTCTGAGAAATGTCAGGGTCCACCTGATTATCAGTCCTATTTTATCCTTGGAAATTTGCTTGTGTGCAAACAATGTTCAATGAGTGGGTAGTTTGTGTCTCTCCCAAGCCAGATGAATTGAATTCAGAACTGATGACGAGGAAGGCTTCCAACAGTTCCATTCCTAAGCTTATGAGGAGCCTCCATACTGATCTCCAATTTACATTCCCACCAACAGTGTATAAGAGTCTATTTCTCCTCATCCTCACCAGCATTTATTATTGTTTGTATCCTTGATTACCATTCTAACTATAGTTAAATGGAATCTCAGTAAATTTTGATGTGCATTTCACTGATCACTAATGATGCTGAAGAAATATTCCTATATTTATTGGCTATTTGTATTTCTTCTTTTGGGAAATGTCTATTCAGTTCAATTGCCCATTTTTAATTGAGTTATTATTTTTTGGCATTGTTTTTCATATATTCTAAATATTGGTCTTCTATCAGAGGAGTAGCTGGAAAATATTTTAACTATTCTGTAGATTTTCTCTTCAGGTTTATTTCTTCTGTTGCTGCATTAAAGCTTTTTAATTTGATGTTATCCCATTTATTGGTTCTTGGTTTTGTTTCCTGAGCTTTGAAGTTGATATTGAGGAAGTCTACCAGTGGTCATGTGTTATAGACTTGATCCTATGCTTTTTTTTTCAGTAATTGAAAAGTTTCTAGTCTAATTTCTATTTCTTTGATCTGCTTTGAGTTGATTTATCTACAGGATGAAAGATAGGTGTCTAATTTCATTCTTCTACATAGAGATATCCAGTTTTTCCAACACCATTTGTTTAAAAGTCTGTCTTTTCTCCAGCATATTTTCTTGGACCCTTTGCCAAAAATCAAGTGTATGTATAAGGTTTTACCATTGTGTCTTTCCTTGTCTTGAATAATTGCTCCAGCTAATATTTCAGGAAGTGTTTTGAGTAAGGGTGGTGATACTGGGGTTCCTTGTATTGTTTCTGATTTTAAAGGGATTCTTTCAGTTTTCCCAATTCACTATAATGTTGGCTTCAGGTTTATCAATATATAGACCTTATGATTTTGAGTTGTTACTTCTACCTCTAGTTTCTACAGTGTTTTAAAAGTTACAGGTGATGTATTTTGTCAAGTGCTTTTCCTGCATCTATTAAGAGGATCACATGATTTTGCCTTTAGTTCTATTTATGTGATGTATTACATTTACTGACTTGTATATACTGAACCAGCCTTGCATCCCTGGAATGAAACCAACTTGGTCATGGTGAATGATCATCCTGATGTGAGTTTTATTGTAAATTGCAGTATTTTATTAAGAATTTTTACATGCATATTCATCAAGAATATTGGTTTGTAATTTTCATTCTTTGAGGCATCTTTATTTGGTTTTAGTATCAAGGTAATATCAGATTCATAAAATGAGTCAAGAGGATTCCTTTTCTTTCTATTTCAATAAATAATTTGAGGAACACTCGGGATAAATTTGAAAAATCCAAGAAACAATTTAAAATGGAAACATAACTTATCAAAATCTCTGGGACTCTCTCAAGATTGGTTTAAGAAGAAATTCTATAGTATTGAATGCTCACATTAAGGATACACACACACACACACACACACACACACACACACACACAAACACACATAGAAAGATGTCAAATAAACAACCTACTGATGTATCCAAAGGCCCTAGAAAAACAGGAACAAACTAATCCCATAGACAGTATAAGGCAATAGATATGAAAATAAGAGCAAAAGTGAATATAATGGAGAATAAAAAATACAAAGGATCAAATAATTTTAAGAAGATAAATAAGACTGATAAACCTAAAATAAA
Organism: Graphiurus murinus; assembly: GCA_004027655.1. Classification (NCBI taxonomy): domain Eukaryota; kingdom Metazoa; phylum Chordata; class Mammalia; order Rodentia; family Gliridae; genus Graphiurus; species Graphiurus murinus. The sequence goes on along the minus strand of PVLC010026545.1, from coordinate 16,834 downwards.
TATAAGAATGAACAAATTAATACAATTCAGAAAATGGAGATATCACTATAGACAGTGCAGAAATACAGAGGATCATTAGGAACTATTTTGAAATCTTATACTCCATAGTTTGGCAATTGTAAATTGTGCAGCTATAAACATAGATTACACATGCATCGGTCTGATAGTTTGGTTTCCATTCCTTTGGGTAGATACCCAGAACCCCACCAGCAATGTATTAGGGTTCCACTTCTCTACACCTTGGCCAGCATTTGTTGTTGTTTGTGTTCTTGATGATTACCATTCTGATTAGGGTTAGGTGAAATCTCAAGGTAATTTTGATTTGCATCTCTCTGATTGCTAATGATGTTGAACATTTCCTCATACATTTATTGGCCATTTGTATTTCTTCTTTTGTGAAGTGTCTATTTAGACCTTTTGCCCATTTTTTATTGGGTTATTTGTTTTCTTAGCTGTGATTTTGAGTTCTCTGTAATAATTTGGAAAACCTATAAGAACTACTATATTTTATTTAAAAAATAGCAAGTATAAAAATATACAAAACATAAAAATTATAAAAATCTCTCCCTTTTACAAAAAGAGTGTATAATATCCAATTGGATGTGTAGGATTTTTATGATATCTCTGTACATACCACTAACTCCTTACTATTTAGAAAGGGAAATAAAGTTCTCCAAAACTGCAATCATTATTAACTCAAAAGTAAATAGTATATCTTAGAAGAAGTGGAAGAAATAGTTTGGAATTGTTTCCTTTACACTGAAATTATGTGTATTTTTCAATATTTTGAAAAGATGACCAGAAATGCAGTGCTGTTCATTTTTTCCCCTTCTATGTTAGAACTATTACAGTTTAGTTTAGAAACCTGACTTTGGTGCTTTAAAATGGTGAATTTCATCCTCTGCATATACTTTCTTGCTCCTGCAGCTAAAACACTGTAAAGTTTACACATAATACATTCTAAAAGAAAATGCTGAGATAAGACTTAGAGTACATCTGATTTGGTCTATTTCTAACTCTCCTCTGCCATAGATACAGAAGCCAAATTGAAATAATGCACATTATTTATAAATTGCTAACCATTTCTAAATATGCTTCACACGAGTGACTTCACAGAGGTGTTACATCCATCCTTGCAAGCTTCATAAAACAGTAGCAGGTTAAAGTTGCACAGTTAACATTAATTCTCATCAAAGTGAGGACAGCCTTAGCAATTACCCTAGAAAAGGTCAGGTATCAAGTTTCTTTATGCTGACTTTGATGCCAAATTAAGTCACACTGCAGGCTTGGAGATTGTATGACTTCTGCTTTTTCTGTACAATATGTCACCAGTGTATAGTGCTACTCTTAGCTCTCTTGACTTATATGTCAGTGATTAATCATTAATATTTTTAGGAGTACCACATATCATTTGGTATTATCATTTGGCTTTTATTTAAAACCAGACTGAAATTACAGGGAATAAGTGAATTTATACAACAGATCCATCACTTTAAGAGTTTTTGGTGCTCCATACCCTTTTGCAACAGTAAAAATCAACTGTGCTGCATGAAAAATTTATGATTCAAATAGAAACTTATAACAATATTCTACTTGTATCATCAATGTCTTCAGAGCTTTAAAGTTTTTTTGGTAAATATATTTTTCACACTTAGTGACATAAGTATAATTATCAAGCTTAATTGGTACCAGAAAATTCAGGAGTATTTGAAATGGTAAGGGATTAAATATTTTAAAATATATCCTTTATCATACTGACATTTTATTTTGTTTTATTTATAAATATTTCCGTAAGGAACTCTAGTTCTACATATTCTAATCCATTATTTCATTAATATTATTTACATTCATTGGTAATGTTATTGTCAACAGAATGACCTTTTAAATAATGAAAAAAATGGTATTAGTTTTCAGGCTGCAAGTAGTGGCAATGTCATTCTGACTTAGTAGACTTAGATTTTATTAAATAATATAAGTTCAGTGGTCCCAGGGTCATTTGATTAGGAAATATTTAATGAAGGCATTAATATTTACTCCTACCCATCTTCCAGCTGGAATTTCATGGTGTGAGAGCACCAGGTTAATTGAGTTTTATCAAAAAATCTCTGGGCCACTTTAGAAATAACTGTAAGGCACATTCCCTAAGGTCTGATCTATATAAAGTGAGAAAATAGGAGAAGAAATGAGTAACATATAACTAGATTCTGCTGACATCTTCAGCCTAGATATTCATTAAAAGATTGAGCAGCTGACAGAAATTTTCCCCTGAAAAGAAATTCTGAGTGACTTGACTCTTCTTTCCAAACCCTGCTCAGGAAAAGAGAGAAAAGATGAGTGGATCATATCCTAGCCAAGAGGATTACAAGAATATATAAGTGTTGCATTTTCTGTACATCCATGGTTTTTATCAGTGGCCAATGTTTTGCTTAAGAATTGTTGGAAACACCTCTTAGGAAAATATAAATGTCACCATTCCTTTTTATTCTTTTTCTCTCCTCTTTTCTCCCTCTCTCCTCCATCTCCTCTCCCTTATGCTCTCCTTTCCTTCTCTCTCTCTCTCTCTCTCTCTCTCTCTCTCTCTCTCTCTCTCTCTCTCACACACACACACACACACACACACCAGGTATTGAACCCAAGGTCATGCTACCTCCACACTACACCTCCAGCACTTTATGTTTTTATTTTGACTCTCTAACTTGCAAGGCTGGCCTCCAACCTGTGATACTCCTGTCTTAATCTCACAAGTACTGGGATTATAGGCATGCACCACTGCATCCAGCTCACCATTCACTTTCCATTATCCACTCTTTTTACTACTCAGGATGAAATATGTTATATATATATTCCCACTTTGTGACCCAATCATAGCTGAAATAGATAAGTCTAGTAATTGGTTATACCCAGCAGAAATTGGTATGGGATAAGAACTAAACTTCAGATAATAAAAATATAGCTATCATTTGTTAGGTTCTTACTACCAACCAGGCATAGTTCCAGTTGCTTTATGTATATATTATTTCATGTTATCTCTCTAAAAATCTATAAGAAAGAACCTATTTTTAGCTCTATTCTAAAAACAAGGAAACTGAGACATAAAGTCAGTTACATAATAATCAAAGGCACAGAGCTACTATGTGGTAGAGTCCATATATAAATCTATGCCATCTGTCTTGGAAATATATCTTTATTGTAAGTACATATGGCAGAGCTGCACTTACTGAAAAATTTCAATCAATAAACTGAATGGCCAGGGTGCAGAAGGAAGATGTATGTCCTAGAGCACCCCCCTCAAAAAAAAAAAAAAAGATGTAAGTTTTCTCTATTATTTGAAACATACTTCTTAGTTTTATATATTTATAGATTTTTTATATTTTTATTGGTACATTGTGATTAAACATCATAAAGATATTCAGAGTATACAATAGTTTTGCTTGTGTTATGCACCTATACTAATGTAGCAATTGGCAATTTTCTTCCTATACTCCCAGACTTTAAGTTCCTTGAAGGCAGACTTCACTTTCTTTCTTGGTGGTTTATTTACTGCTATATCCTCAATTCCAAACACACTATAGGAATTTAATACAAGCAATTGAAAAAATATACATGAATGCTGAATGGTGAAGATGAGAGTTAGGGAGAAAAAGACTTTTTATTGCTGTAGGAACATCAAAGGAAATTTTTTTTTGTACAAAAGATCCAGATCTGAGCCAATCTGAGTGTTGCTCAGAATTTCTATTTCACTTGGCTTCTTTCAAATCCTGGGCCCACTGATTCTGATCTTTTTTAAAGTGAAATCCTTAGAATACTGAGTAAAAATGGGTTTTGAATTCTTGAGTAAGATCTACCAAGTGATACATTGACAATGGTCAGGAAACTTTTAGGGGCTGAAGCAGAACCACAAAAGGAGAGTAAGTAGTTCTAATTTTTAAAATTTAAAATAAAAGTCAGAAATAGTACAGGGAAATAAAAAATATATATCAAAGACAGGTAGATCCAGGAAACTGAGACTACAGGTGAAATTCATGGGGGAGGGAAAGGGTGTTGGTGAATAAATCACAAGGGATCATTTAGACTGATAATAAATGTTTCCTAGGGTTCAAGAATGTTTAAAACTTTAGGAGACAAAGAACTAGCAAGGGATATAAAAAATGGCCAGTGAGACAGGAATAAAGGCATTAGCCTATGGTGTCTGGAAATCACAAAGAAAATGTTTAAAGGAAAAAGGGATGCTTAACTGTCAGATACTATTAATAAGTCTAATGTAGTGAAAATTGGTTCCTAGATTTAGCAAAGGCCTGGTAATTTTATCATGGAAAAGACACATTATTGTAAGATACATTATTGTAAGAGTTATAAGCAAGACTATATTGGAATAGATTCAAGGGAGAATGAGAGGAGAGAGATTGAACACATTGGCCATACATAAATCAGTTCAAGCAATCTCTCTGCAGAACTAGACATGTTGGCACATGCTTGTAACCTCAGTACTTGGGAGGCTGAGACAAGAGTATCACAGATTCTGGCCAGCCTTAGCAACTTAAAGAGGCTTTCCACAATTTAGTGAGACCTTGTTTCAAAATATAAAAATAAAATAGGACTGGATGTGTAGCTCAGAGGTAGAATACCCCTAGGTTCAATCCCCAACACCAAAAAGTGTGGGGAGGTCTTGTTGCAAAGGAAAATGGACGTAAGGAATGGTAATGTCCACATAGCTTTTTAAAATGTTAGAGATAGTTTTGAATAGTTATGGGAGCAGTATAACAGAGAGAGAAAGTTAATGCTGAAGAAGAAAGAGAAGAAAAATTTTGGAGAACTGTCCCTGAGAAATTAAGATGGGATAGAATAGGATAGAGTGCACACACATAGACAAGTTGGTCTTCAATAGATGGACACAGTTCATTCTTGCGACCCTTTCACATCAGTGAAAACAAGATGCAGTGTATGGGTTACATGCAGATGGTGGGAGCATAAGAGGGACCTTCTATTCTGATTGTTTCCATATTCTTTTTTTTTTTTTTTGTAGTACTGGGGATTGAACTCAGGGGCATTCTACCTCCGAGCTATACTCCCAACCCTAACCCTATTTTTTATTCTTTATTTTGAAACAGGGTCTCACTAAGTTGCAGAGTGCCTCACTAGGTAGCTGAGGCTGGCCGCAAACCCAGATCCTCCAGTCTCAGCCTCCTGAATGCTGGGATTACAAGCGTGCGCCACCACGCCCGGCTTGTTTCCATATTCTTAATTAGGAAAGCCAAGAAGATGTGGATTTCAGGAGAGAAGGATAAGAGAGTGAATTATTTATTCACAAATCAGAATAATAAATAGAATATGGAGATATAATTCCTGGAAGCTCCCAAGACACAGTTTGAAGTTAATTATCACAAACTAAGATTTTTTTTTTATTGGTTGCATTGTAATTTTATATTATACTGGGGTTTAGAGTGCCAAAAAGTACATTCACACAACTCTTGATGCCATGCCCATCAGGTCCCTCCTCACCCCTCACCCTCACCCCGCAAGTCTTTGAGATTGGAATTGGCAATATTGTATACATTCATAGTATTATTTCTATTACTGCATTTTTATTACTTCATTCCCATCCCTGCTTCCTTCCCTAATCCCCCTCAGTCATTCCTCTGGAGTGTCTGTTCATCTATCAGATATTGCCCTTATTTCTGAATATTTTTCTAGCTTCTACATATAAGGGAGAACATACATCTACTCATTCTTTGGGACTGGCTATGTTCAGCGTAATTTTTGCCAGTTCCATCTGTTTTTTGTTTTTGTTTTTGTTTTCTGCAAATGGTGTGGTTTTGCTCTTCTTTATAGTTGAGTAAATTTCCATTGTATGTATATACCAAAGTTTTGTGATCCATTCATCTATTGATGGACACCTAGGCTCGTTCCATAATTTGGCTATTGTAAATTGTGCTATTATGAAATCATCAAGAACACAATAATAAATGCTGACGAGGATGTGGGGAAACAGGAACTCTATTACACTGATGATGAGACTGCAACCTAGTACAGCTGCTATGGAGATGAGTGTGGAGTTTTCTTAGAAGATTGGGAAAAGAACTACCATATGACCCAGCAATGGTGCTCCTGGGCATCTTTCCAAAGGAAAATCATAATATTGTTATGATACAAACTAATATCTTTAAGCATGTATTTGATTCTGTGGCTACAAACTGTGGTGATAGTTGGATTTGAACTAGTACGTTTTAGCCTATAAGCAATCAAAGGAGAAGGGTGAAGGGCAGTGTGATTACAAATGACTGAAGGAAGCAAATTCATGGACCATGGCCTCTACCCCAAAAAGTATTCAAGAAAAGAGGAGGGTGTAGCATAGTGAAAAGGTATTAAGATCAGTAGGTTATAGCTCTCAAAGGAGTTAGGATTCTAGGAAAGATTTAAAAAACTAAAAATGCCAATTAGAAAAAGATAGAATGTTCAGATGGATAGAAATTCAAATTCTTGAGTTCAAAGAGGAAGGAGATACAAAGAGGAAGGAGATAGTTATTTTTCACTCGTAATAGCTCCATGCACTTGATGAATCAATGTATTTTCTCACAGTTGAAGGGTTAAACAAAGCCCTATAATTAAAACACAGATTTTCCCATTTATATATGATAATATATCTATTGCATAGACCCGGGAATCCCTAAAACTGGAATTGAGTTGTGGGGAAACTAGAGATGTCAGAGAAAGAGGCTGATTAAAAGTATTCCCGAGAGAGAGTAAGGCCTCTTTGGATGATAGTTGCACGGGACTGAAGGAAGCCACAGGATAAAGTCCAGACATAAATGTGAAATGGGGGTGGGGGCAAATAGCACCATGGAAGCTCAACCATCTCTCCAGAACTTTGAAAGAACCCTTCACTACTTGGCTTTGGTCTCACCTGCACATCTTCCCTATGTTGTGTGCAGGACAGGAGGTGCATGGCTGCCTCCATGCCCTTGAACTCCGCACCATTGACTGCTTCCTTATTTGAACTGCAAGCCTCTCATCCTCTTCCTTCAGTGATGTCCCACTTTCTTGCTTTTGCTCTTGCCTTTCCAGGTTCAAGTAGCTCTGCTATTTCTTTTCAGTATGAATGCTTCTTGGGATTCTATTCACAACACCCTTTATTTTACATATTTCCCTGGCAAACTCATCTATACTCTTATTTTCAATAATAACTACCTATTTGATCACCATGTAATCATCTTGCTCATGAACCTGCAGTCTCTCTTAGATTTGCAGAACCTTAAAATCAAAATGAGTTTTCAAATGCTCCTCCAGATCTTCACCTCTCCAATACTGAATTCAAGAAAGTTGACCTCAAGCACGTGCCTTTCCCTGCATTCACTATCACTCATCTTTTAGTGGCACATACTGTGCCTGGTTTCTTATTTATTTTAGCTATTTCTAACCAATTAGTACTCTTATTGATTTTATTTCCATATATATTATCATCTTCCTTTTCCTAACTAATCTCTGTAGGTTTTACAGCTTTGGGCCCTTGAATAGACTTTCCTCATTTAGTCCTATTCTATTATGGCACAGCAGCGTGGTGATCTCTAAAACATTGCTCCTCTTTCAAAGCCATACCAGATGAGCAGAATAACTAAGCATTTCATCATTGGTCTCTCACCTATTTATACAGCCTTCCCTCTCCTCCCATTTTACCCCTTACAGTCTGGCCTCCTCAATATTTTAACCCACTAAGTCCTATGCTGCCTTTCCTTTATAGGTGTCCATAAATATTCTTCCTTTTAGCTCAAATATCTTTCCTTCCCTATTGCAGACTTTCCCTAGCTAATTTCTAATGGGCTCTGAGGACTTAGTTTAGATAAAATTTCTTCTGGAAAGCATGTTCTAATGGCCATCATCCGAGTTAGAAGATTCTATACACAGGGCAGAAAGCTCACACATCCCTAAACCTACTTTTCTGTCACACTAGGTTAACCTTGCAAGTGCACTTGCCTTTCATCTGCACTGGATGAAAACTCCTTCGAGACTGGGGCAATGTCGTATTCACTTTTCCATCCCCAGCTTTTGGCACCTACTAAGTTCTCAGTAGGTCTGTTGAATGTATGAATGGATGAATAAATTGCCAGATTTCCAGTAACAGCTTTAGGTTTACAATAACTGATGGAAAGGGAGTCTCAACGGCAACAGATGCAATGGATTACAAAACAAAAGAAGCCCTAGTGTGGAGCACAGAGCCAAATCACCATTTGGCTCGTTTCTGTTTATATGAATGGCACAAACCAATTTCTGTACCTTTTCCACAGTATGTATTTTGTTTGTTTGTTTGTTTGTGTGTGTGTGTGTGTGTGTGTGTGTGTGTGTGTGTGTGATTTACAAACACAATGATCCTAGCTTGGCTTTTTAAAACTTCATTATGGTCTTTCTACTTCTCTACTGATTACCCTTACCTACCTTTAAGAACTATAAACCACATTCCCATATTTTATTTTAATTTTCAACACTGCCTTGGGATGGTTATTCTTTTATTTTATTTTTCTTTTTATAAATGAACAGGGCAGGCAGTTAACACTAAGTAGCAGACTGCACTGAGAAATGAATAGATTGAGAAACTACAACTACAAACTACTTTAAAGGAAAACTCATTCCCTTTTCATTACCTTACACCTCTAGTGCCAAAACTTGCATTTAATTCCAGGTTTTAAAGGAGATTTTATGTCTGCCCATAATCTATTCTCACATAGCTTGCCCAGGAGAGGTTAGCTATTTTCAGTTAAAATTGATCCACCTTCACCAGACTTGTGCTTGAACAGCAAAGACTAAAGGACATGAATCTCTTAACAACCCCTGATGAGCTTGGACTACACATATTATATTCATGTTAAGTGTGGAAAACATCTAAAAATATACTTTTTGAGTTTCAGAGAAATCATATTTATAATTTCACAGTACAGAAAATGTTCAACTTAATTTGATGCTTAACACCTAACGTGTTATTTTCAAATCACAGAAATGTTTCTTGCATTCCAAAATATCTTTATGAGGCAGTATAATGATTCTAAGTAACTTTAAATTATGAGAAAGATTACTGACAAATACAAATTGCTTTTATCTTAAGTTAGTAGCCATTAAGTTCAAATGTCAGATACCCTGGACAAAAATGCCTAATTCCTAAAAGTATTTCCAGAATCAGAAAATTGTTCAGTTCAATTGGTATTAGATGTAAAAAAATTCCATTCCTAACTATTCTTTCAAATTTATTGTAATTAGCTTGTATTTCAAAGAAAGTTGATATATGTACAGATCTTAGTCTCCCACACAAACATAAAGGAGAATCAATGCAATCTATTCCAGGTACTATACACATTTTTTCTAGCAAAACACATTGATAATTAAATAAATTATGGATAAGACATTCTTAGTGATCAGTAAAGGTGGAGTTTTATAATGGTTTCCCCACCTGATAATATGCAGCTGTATAAATTATATAACAAAACATATGAAAGAAATTCTATTCAAGTTCTTTTATGTTGCACAGTTAATTTGATCTTTTCTAGATCATGAGGTATAACTTACAACTCAGGAAAAATATATGTGCTGCCTTAAACATATTTCCTACTACATGATAAATCTTAGGTGATGAAGATTCAATCTAACAATGCACCAATCAATAAAAAATTTAAAACAAGAAAAGAAAAAATAAAAAAAGATTCAATCTATATTTATAGAACATAAGTGGGAAAGTTTTATTTTTCTTTTTTAACATTTTAATTATAAAGAAGGAATTGATCTAATGTATGTTTAATGAATATTATAGCATTAAGGAAACTCAAAAATATTCCTCATGAAGAAAGTATAGGGCTTGAGTTTTGGGCCTTCCTTCCTTCCTTCTTTCCTTCCTTCCTTCTCTCTCCTTCCATTGTTTTTTCCTCCTTTTTTCATATATATTTTTATTCCACCCTTTCTTATGCCTAATATACAACCAGTAGAATTTTCATTAAAATTTTTAAAATATGAAAGTAACCTTTAATTTTTTTTCTGCGTTCACTACAGTTTGAATTTGATTGCAGCTCCAAGGAAGATTGTCAAAAATGTCTTCAGAAGAAGCAAATTTGTAGAAATAAAATAAAACCAACTCCTCAGAACTTGTTATTATTGTTTTCATTTTAGAGTATTCCGAAGCTCTTCCTGGTCTCCCTACTTCATATGCTGCCTTGCTAAGAATTAAGAAGAGTTCATCTTCATCTCTCTTTGGTTCCAAGGCCAGACCACGATACAGCAGCCCTTCTCTAGGAGCTCTGAGTGTCTCTTCACCCAGCTGGCGAGGGGCCGCTCAACATTATTATTCCCCCATCAGTCTTTATCATTCTTCAGATGCCTTCAAACAAGATGGTAAGTGTCAAAGAAAACCTGCAAAGATGGAGTTAAACTGGCCAAGATGACTTTATTCAAGGCTATTGCGGCAGAGATCGCAGATAGCTGCAGTAGAGAAGAGTGATGGAACTTAACTCTGTCATAATTGAAGGCAAGGGAGTTTTAAGAGGGAGAGTGAGCTAGGGAGAAATTAAGAGAAAGGCTTGTTCAGTGTAATTAGGTCGTATGTGTTTATTAATTTGTTTATGTAGAAGTTAGGCTCCTACCCACTCCTGGAGACTGGGAGATGGGACTCTATGTTTCCTTGCCAACTGTATTTCAGATGAATAGTTTCAAGGTACTGTGACAGACATTGCTGGTTTATAAAAATGGCAAGAGACTGGAAGATGATTTATATCTTAAGGGGCCTGAGAATGAATTTACAACTTCAAGTTTCTAAAATAAATTTCCCAAGAAAAAGGGAGGTCAATAGATTGATCAGGAAGAAAACTGAAGTTTACAAAGCTGAGGAGAATGTTAAAGCCGTCTAAGCTTGTCTTCTGTTCTGAATATCTCCCAAGAACTTTGATGCACTTAATTATCATATAATTACACTCAACATCAATTCAAATTTTGGATTTAGACTAAATACATTCATTGACTGGAAGAAAAAAAGATATATTTTGAATGGTAATTTGCCAATGAATATCAATAGCCTTGAAACAGACATGTTATTTAATGCAGTGTTTTTATTCCTAGCTATATCCTACACAATAAAATAATAATCGATCTGCAAAATTATATGTATAAACTTAGTGTCATTAATTTTTTTGTGGTGCTGGGGATTGAGCCCTGGGCATCTACTTCTGAGTTACACCCCCAGCCCTATTTTTATTTTTATTTATTTTATGGTACTGGGAATGGAACCCACGGGCATTCTACCGCTGGGCTGTACTCCCAGACCTAATTTTATACTTTATTTGGAAACAGGGTCTCACTAAGTTGTGGAGGCCCTCACTAAGTTTCTGAGGCTGCCTTTGAATCTGTGATCCTCCTGTCTCAGCCTCCCAAGTACTGGTATTATAAGCGTGAACCACCACACCTGGTTTATTTTTATTTTGAAACAAGATCTTGATAGATTGATGAGAGTCTCACTACTTGCTTAGGCTGTCCTTGAACCTTGAAGGTTCCTGTCTCCGCCTCTGAAGTACTAGGATTACTGGTGTGTTCCACCATACCAGGCTTAGCATTATTTTATTTAAAATAAGAAGGAACCTAAATGTCTAAAATTAAGATATCAATTAATATAAGAACTATTTCACAACTATTAACATGATGGTTTAAAATATTTTCTAGATGTTTTTCTAACTCAGTCTTTATTGAGTATACTAACAACAACAAAATATAATGTTAATTAACAACTGGGGATTCACACTGGTACCTCATTGGTACTAGGCTTCATGCCAGTTTCTTTTATATAGCTTATCTCGGTTTCCTCAACAAATATACAAGGTGGATATTGTTACTGTTTTATACACAAATGGAAAGTCTTGCATATGGACACACTGGTAATATATAGCATAGCCAGTTTTCATTTGAATGTATACTGATTTTAAGACCAGTACACTTGGGATGACATTTCAGTTGTGACTGATGAAAGACAAAACATTCAAAAATATATTTTATAAGAACAAAAGTGCCTTGAAAGATTCTAAAGTCAAAGATGAAAACTTCAAATTAGGTTGTGGTACCAGACACTTGCAAACTCATTCCTCTTTATTATATGAATTGTCACCCCATGGAGCATAATCCTATAGTGTTGGTATTTGAATTTTATGTATGATGTTGTTAGCACTCTAAAATATGTTTGTTTTACAAACTACTTATGTAAATTTTAAAATTGCTATTACATTAAATCCAATGTTGCACTCAATCAAGTAGAGATGTATTGGGGTGTGTGTTCCTTAGGTATCCTTATTTTCTGGGGTAACATAAAGGTGGAATGTATTGAGTGCTCAAAACTTTGAATTACTCATATTTGGTTTAATTATCTACCAAGTAATATTTTGCTCTTTTGTTCTCTTGATCCAAATTAAAGTTATGATGCCTCATGATGATAAATAAAAGGTAGCTAGAAAGTATGAATTAGAATACAGGAAAATTATGAAAACAATAAACATTAGGATATAATGTTTATAGGCCAGGCATGAGACTAATTCGAAGTTTCTACTATAAATGGTTATAGTGACAGTATGATACGTATATGCTTTCTGTTGGCTGCTCCCATTTTGGGTAATTAGTTGCCAAAGAATTTCACAGTATTCAAACACTAAAATGGCATAATTTGTCAGTAGAAGCACAACTATTTCTGACACAGATAAGACAATTTTTCTGGAGGTCTTCATTAAGAATTTGTTATTCTATATAATGGATACATACCTGAACATTATATCTACTTTAAAAATAATGATGAATTTCACCTCTTTGAATATAGGCAGATGAAACCTAGATAGCAACAACAAAGAAGAAATTTTCTAAATCCATGCTCTCTGATTCCACATGCATATACAGATCACTTGGGAATCCTGATAAAATATGGATTCCCTTTCAAAGATGAGAAGTAGGACCATATTGTCTTACTTTTAAAAAGCTTCAAGATGATGCCGATACTGCTGGGTTACATTTGAGTAGCAAGACTTTAGTCTGGGAACCAATTTAATATAATGTAAGTCCTTTGCCAATCTCATTTAATACACATTTTTAGAATAGCTAGAAGAATGGTTATTTTGAGTATTTTCCAAGTAATCCTCCATATTATTTTCTCATTGGAGTATTTTATAGATCTTGGCTAGATGTGACTTTGAATTCTTTCTCCCTGACAAGTATCTGACGTATGGCTTTTGTCAGGTAATTCCCTTTAGCCTTGATAGAGAGTAAACCTGAGGTTGATATGCTCTTGTGAAAAATGAGAATACTAACAGATCCTGAATAGAAAATCCTCCCTCTCCTGCTCAGAGTTAAGCTAAGAAGAACCACAGGTTGAACCAAGTTTCTCCTGACATGTAAAAATCCAGTTTGAAGAGTAATTTGGGGAAGCAATTCCTCTCCTGGATATCTCCTACACATACACAAAAAAATAAAAATTATGTTCACTGCAATATATTGTTGTGAAAATGAGAAAACCTCAGATGTCTCTCAGAAGGGAATTGGATACAAAAATGGTAGTTTTAGTTTCCCCAATTGAATACAAAAAAAAACAATTAAAATGAGTAATTTATATCTTTATAAGAAAAAATGTGTATATCAAAATACAATGGTGAGTGAATGAGTAATTACAAAATAGTTCTTATATCATTTCTGTAAAACAATAAAAATAATATATGAATACATATGTGTGGTATCATTTAAACTTTGAACTAGAAACAGCAAGTTGACTATAGTGCTTACTTCTGAGGACAAACAGAGCAGGAGAGCAGGGAAGTGATACCAGGAGAGGAACACAGATGACTTCAACTTAGTGATATTGTATTTCATTTAAAAAGATCCTCAGTTGAGTGCAGTGGTGCACACCCGTAATCCCAGTACATGGAGGGTTGAGCAGGAACCAGCAGGGCAAGATAACTTAGTGAGAACCTGTTTCAAAATGAAAAATAAAATAGAGTAGGGAGTATAGATAAGAATTAGAAAATCCTGGGGTTCAATCCTTGGTAAAACACACACGCACACACACACACACACACACACACACACACACATATGTGCACATATCCTAGAACAAATATGATGAAACCTATAAGAGGTACAGATATCTAAAATGGCTCACAGTGATTCCCATCTCTCCACATTACAGTGTAGTACTTGCACTCCTCTTGGGGCTACAGTAATAACTTGCTCCTGGAGAACAGAGTATGCCAAAAGTAAGGGAATGTGACATTCAACTTTGGATTGCAATTGTCTTGTTTATTGTTTTTGTCTCTGGCTTGCTCTGTCTAATGGAAGTCAGCTCATGTTGAGAAAAGGCCCTGAGAATGGACTGTGGCTATTAGTCCATGAGTAATCGAGGCAATAAGTCTAACAACTCTCAGAAACAGAATCATACCAATAATCATGAATGGGTTCCCAAATAGATACAGATAGATCTGTATCTATCTGAGTCTTGGGACTGGCTGCCACCCCTCCTCATCAAAGACACAAATTCAGTGGACCAGGTTAAACCACACTTGGTTTCCAGACTTATGGAGACAGCAAGATGATAAATAGATCACCTCTGTCCATTTTGTGGGTGTCCTCTCCATTATACTTATCATACTTCTACATTTTCTACAAAGCTTCTCACAATTTCATAGTCCCCAAACTTCTTTCATATATTCCAACTATTTAAATTTTCTGTGACATCTTTTGATCAACTCTACAACTTGGCATATTCTTTTAGGCAATGTCTATATTCAGCCAAGATTTGTTTATTCAGGTCTTGATTATGCATTCTTTCTTGTTCTCCTTAATATTCTGTATAAGACTCACTTTCTAGTTCTATTTGTTGCCTTGACAGATGCTGAGAAAAAGAGGCACATACTACAAGTAGAAAAGAAAAAATTCCAATCTTCCTACTCTTTTACTTGTTAATAGTTTTAATAAATGTATTATGATTTATTCATTCTATTAGAAATTATGAAATATTTAAAGCAAAAAGGAAATATCAAGAAAGTGTCATGTCTATATATAAGCATTATTTAATTAAATAAAATTTAAGATTTTATTAATTTCTTATTAAGTTTTAATTTTTTGCCAAATTTACTTCAGTATTTCTTATATAAAATGTAAATTGAAAACCCTGAGTATTTTATTCATACTGTATCCCTTGCTTTCAGTCTTACAGAAACCATTATATCAATTTGGTCAGTCAACTTCATATGCTGTTATTGCCATATGTATCTAAGTGTAAACATACATGTGTTAACATTTGTTTATTGTTATAATCTTATTGATGCATTGTAATTATACATCATAGTGAGGTTGAAAGTCTTACAAAAAAAAAAAAAAACAGAGAACATGCACACAGGTCTTGGTGGCTTTCCTTTCAGGTCCCACCCCCCTGCCCATCTCTCTCCATACATAATAGTGAGGTTGGTAGTGATACCTTCATACATGAGTGTAGTATATGTTGAATGGTTTCTTTCTTCTTTTTCCTTCCCAACTCCTTCCATCTATTCCTATTCACTATTGAACTGATTTCTCTCCTCAATTATCTAAGGTCCTTTTTTTTCTCTCTCTCTTTTCTCTCTAGCTCCCACATATGATAGGAAAACACTCTACTCTTGACTTTTTGACACCCACTGATCTCAGCATAACATTCTCTAGTTTCACCATTTTCCTGCAAATGATATAATTTTGTTGTTCTTATTGCTGAGTAAAATTTCATTGTGTATATATACTACATTTTCCTTACCATTCATCTCCTGGACACCAGGGTTGGTTCCATAATTTGGCTATTGTGAACTTTGCTACTCTAAATGTGGATATGCATGTATCACTATAAAATTCTGACTTTGATTATTTTGTAAAGATACTGAAGAGTTGTATAGATGTATCATATGGTGGTTCCATTCCTAGTCTTTTGAGGAATCTCCATAATGATCTCCAGAGTGGTTATATTAATTTTCAGTCCCACCAAGAGTATATAGAAGTTCCTATTTCCACCACACTCTTGCCATCATTTATTATTGTTTGTATTCTTGATGATTGCCATTCTAACAGGAGATAGATTGAATCTTAATGGAGTTTTGAATTTTATTTTCCTGATTGCTAATGATGTTAAACATTTTTCAAATATTTATTGGCCATTTGTATTTCTTCTTTAGAGAAGTCTATTCAGTTGAGAATTTTTAATTGGGTTTTTAGCTTTTTTATTGTTAATATTTTCAAGTTCTTCATATATTCTAAATACGAGTCTTCTATCCGAGGAGTAGCCAGCAAAAATTTTCTTCCATTGTGTAGACTGTCTCTTCAGACTATTTATGGTTTCTTTTGCTGTGAAGAAGCTTTTCTACCTGATGCAATCTCATTTATTGATTCTCCATTTTATTTCCTGAGTTTTGGATATCTTATTGCGGGAATCTCTACAGTGCCTATATGTTAGACAGTTGGTTCTAGGGCCTGCTTCTAATAATTGCAAAGTTTCCAGTCTAATTCTATGTCTTTGATTTATCTTGAGCTGACTCTTGTGCAGGATGAGAGATTAGGGTCTAATTTTATTATTCTGCTTATGGATATTCAGTATTCCTAGCAACATTTGTTGAAAAGGCTGTCTTTTCTCCAATGTATGCTTTTGGCTCCTTTGTTGAAAATTAACTGGCTGCAAGTGGAGGGATTTGTTTCTGTATCTTCAGTTCTTTTTTTATTGGCATATGTGTCTGTTTTTGTTCAAATATCATGTTGTTTGGGGCATAAAAACAGCTGCTTTACTATATCTCTGTAGTATAATTTGAAATTACTTATTGCAATTCTTATT
>PVLC010026544.1:0-13479 GCA_004027655.1 Graphiurus murinus | reverse complement strand
TTACTCTTTAAGGTATTTATTTCTTAGACTGTAAATAGGTGGGATATTTATAAATAGCTTACATCAGAGCCAGCTTTAGAGCTACACACACAATAGTGTTGATTAGCAAAAGAAATTACAGTACATGGACAAGCATATGTTTGACCTAAATTGGCAGTCATTCTTTTGAGGAGGCACCCAGGACATTCATATTCAACTTTCCATATTCAACTCGCACCAGTTGTGCTAGTTAGTAATAACCCCAAAACCTCCCCAGATTAGTCTATAAAACTGGGGCTCCTACAGATTTTGCTCAGATGGTTTATTTTTATTATATCCAGGCTTTTGCAAGATTCTGTTATTATTTTTTTTAGCTTGTTGTTATTGTTGTGTTCGGTTTGTTTTGTTTGGGTACTGGGAATTGGACCCAAGTGCATTGTATCCCCAAGCTACACTCCTTTTCCCCCAATTTTTTTATTTTAAATTTTGAAACAGGGTCTCATTAAGTTACTGAGACTGGTCTTAAACCTGTGCTACTCTGTACTGTCTCAGCCTCCCAAATATTGGGATTTCAGGCATGTGCCACAGCACCGAACCAGGAATAGTTTCCTGTTGAATTTCCTTCCTTTTAATTATTCTTCATAACATACGCTTATTTGCAGAAATTATGGCTCTACCAAAAAAGAGGGGATTAGAAGTGTCTATAGATGTCACTTAGTAAGAATGTCTATAATGCAAAACTACCCTTTCAATTTGCCTAAAGGAAAAAGTGGCAGGTGCTTACACACGTCATTAAAGGCAGAGCGGCCTTATTTATCATAGTTCTGCTTCTTAGTAGTTGTCTGATTTTACTAAATTATTTAATTTCCCCCAGCCTCAGTTTCCTGTTCTTAATAATGGACACTTAAGGTTGTTAGAGAATTGAGTAAAATAATATGCTAACTGCTGAGAATGGTGAGGAGCCCATTAGTGCTTGATAATTGCATGTACTTTTTTATCATCCTAAAAACATGTGGCACATGCTTCTGACTGATACCAAGTGTAAGCGTTACATGAATACCTGTCAGAGCGTCCTCCCTCCAAGCTGTAGCGCAGGTAGTTCATGCCGTCCAGGAACTGACTGCTGGGCAGTGAGTCATCCCCCAGTTCTTTGAGGTCCTCAGGCCTCAGGTATTCCCCCCCATCACCTGTCATCGTGTCATCCCCTTGAAATAAGCAGAGGAAGACGTAGAACATTACTTGTTAGACGTGGTATCAATGGCAAACTATGATTACTTTTGCAAAAATGCATCTGCAAAACAATCTGACATTGATGAAACACTGGACACTACAACACAGAACACAGCAGACATTCGTGAAGGGCTAAAACTCAGACGACATTCCATCCATGTTTCTACTGCATGTGAAGAAGACATAGTTACCTGAATTCTGATTCTTTTTATACTTGTCAATTTACTCTGTTCATTGTATTTTTATCATGATAGCTGGTTTAGAGCTTATATTGTTTAGCTTAATAATTAATCCTATTTCAGACTAGTAGGCTTCTAGCTATAGCTTCAACAATGTTGTATATAATGTCCAGCATTATAGTTTCTTCTTTAGTTGGCAATATGCTAAAAATATCTATTGCTCTAAAACAAATATGAAAATTTTAAGTGGGATAACAATATTTTAGAAAATTAACAAAATGAATATTTTAGGGAAAGAATACCAGAATTAAGTGAGAAAAAGTCCAAATGAATTCTTGGAATAGGTTTACAAAAACACGGGTTTGGATACAAGCCTAAATTATTTTCAGAGAGTTTTACTAACACTTGGGAAGAGTAAGTGTACACTTATTTGTGAAAAGGTGCTAAGAGTAGTTGAACACAGGATCTGTCACATACTACAAGCTATCCATTATGGGTCACTTGAACAAGAAGACAAGAGGATTCTATAAAGACCAAAAGTCTGCTTGTATATCCGCATGCTCTCTCTCTCGCTGTACTATCTCACTCATAATAATGCCATAGTATGATAGTACGGTGGGGAAATACCATAATAATGACATATTATGATAGTACAGTGGGATAGTACAGCGAGGGAAAGAGAGAGCATTAATGTCATATAATTGAGCTTTGCTTTCTAACATCAAATTCCTGATACCACCCAAATTAGAGTAGTCCATTCCTTCTCCAAGTCAATTTGCTTTTACATTTCCACTTGCTTCTCCCAATTTTGCCAGTTCTCAGTGCAATCTTTCAGCAGCCAACATGCTCACAGGGAATGAAAACAACTCAAAATAAGCTTTAATTTATTGATTCTTAAAATTCCTCAAAACTCCTTAAAATAGAGTTTGCATTTCAAATTTTCTTATTCTGCTCATCTTGTCCTCTTATCATCTGTTGGTGGGGAGAAGGTTTGTAAGGGTGAGGGAGAGAAAGAAAGATAAAAGAAGAGAATCCAGTTGGAAGGACCCCAGGTTGAAGAGTCAGCAAAGCCTCACAGTTCTAGCTTGCAGAACATGCAAGTGAACTCCTCACATGGGTTTGAGATCTTGTTAGAAGACAGAAAGCAGGCCATTTGAAGGGTACATTTTTAATCAAGTAGATCAAGTTTTTGTGACTCTGGTGACAAGTCAAGACATACTTTGTAAACCTCTGATTATAGTGAGTTCATGAGACTGTAGATATCCTCTGCATTCTGCCTTATTCTCTGCATCTGATGGTTTTGTTATGATGCTTTCTGCCTAAGACAACTGCTGTGCTCTGTGTTATTAAAAATTAGGCTTCAGAGACTTGGCAGGCTGAGACAGGAAGATCACAAGTTTGTCCCCAGCCTCATCAACTTAGTGAGGTCATCTGCAACTTAGTGAGACCCTGTTAAAAATAAAAGAATAAAACTGGACTGGGGGTATAGCTTGGAGGTAAAATGACCCTGGGTTCCATCCCAGTATCACAAAAAAAATAAAAGCAAAAAAGAGGCTTCAGAATTTTAGAGACACCTCTGTGGCCTTAGGTGGGTATCATGACATGTTGATTATGTCTCAGAGAGAAATGGCCCGAAGAAGTGAAGTCCCTCATGCTGGTGTTAGTGTCCAGATCCTAATCTAGTGTTGTGCTGAGCTGGGGAGGCACCTGTGTGGGCACCAACCTTGCTGGTGCTGTATAAAAATTTATCTCCCAGACACTGTGTGTAAGACATGCTATTCGGTATTAACCATTGGCAGTGAGAGTTAGGAATTAATTAGAATGCCTGCAAAAGTTAGGAGAATGTGAAAAATCAGTTGGGGAAAAATAACCCAAGCCGATTCACAACTAAAAAATTTTTCACACGGCTTAAACCTTTAAAAGTTCTTAGCATGTAAAAAAAAAAAAAAAAAAAAAGAAACCAAGAGAATCGTATTGTTGCCTCCCTTGGAAGGTGAGGAGCTTCCTGCCAGGCCATCCCTGTTTCCAGACCCTCCTCCCTTCCCAGACACCCTGGCTGGGGGTTCCCTCATCTCCAGCCTTCCCACCTTTGTCATGCTCTTGGAGTTCTTTCCCTTTCCACAGATAACACATTCACTTTTCTACCATCTGTGAAATACTATCATTTCTTTCTCCAACCAAGAGATCTTCATTTCATGCTCTGATTGTACTTCCTTTCATAGTCAAAAGTATTAAAGAGATGCTTGCTAATTTAATAATTAATCAGTGACCCAGGGGTGATTTCTTCTTTGGGAAATTATTCTTCTCGATTTCTGTCACATACATATCTCCTGTTCTCCCCCCACTTCTTTGAATCTTTCTTCTTAGCCTTCGCTTCCCTTAAATGTTAATATTCCCCATGTGACCCTTCTTCTTATGCCCTGTATTATCATGTATTATTAAGTCTTCAAGGACACCTCTATTTACTATCTATACACAAATCTGTATCCCTTCAGATCTTGTTCACAAAATCTACATCCAAAATTCAGTTGGCTCCTAGACTTCTGTACCTGCATCTCAGATTCAGCATGTCCCAAGCAGAAGTCGTTGTCTTTACCTATCCCACCCTTGCCAACATACTTTTCTGCAAATTCTCTGTCTGAGCAAAGAGTACAAGTACTTCCCTGTCCAAGTCAGCGAGGGCAAGGAGGGATGAGGGTCTGTTTTAAAATCATATTTTGAATAAAAACATTTAGCTCCTATTTGTTTTCATAGATTTCTATTAGACTTGGAAAGAATTGTGCATACCTCAAAGAGCTTTGTGATTGAATAGTTATACACAGCATACTTTTATGCCAATCAAACAAACCTGTTTTCTTGCATCATATGATAAAAATAAGATGAATTTTTGTATCGTTTCCTAAACGTGGACTATTACTATTTACTCACTTAATAGAATGATGACTCCAGGTTTATGAATTAACTTTTCTTTGTTTTATTCTCCATTTTTTCTAAACGATTTTGTGAGAACTCTTTCTTACTAACTATAAAGTATCAGTGCAAAGCTTTTAAAGTAAAATTGATGTTTTGATAGCTAGAAATGACAAGATACTGCAGACACAGTGAATGGTATATTTAGTCATGACAGCCTAGGGAGGACTCAGATCTGAAGACTATGGAGATAAATAAAGATAAAATGGAGTGGTTGCAAGGGTTTCCCATCCTGACAACCCCACAATGTTGGGAAGAGGAGATTCTCTGAAATGTCTAAGCCTTTCCACTCAAATATCATTCCTGTTGAGATGATGGGGGCAGGACTGAAATGAGAGATAAAGAACCCCACTAAGGTTCAAGTGTTCACCACAGAAGGGAGTGTGCCAAAGGAGAACAGAGATGGCACCTCTATATTTGACCCCAGCCCTTAGCCATTATGGAGCTCTCAGTCATTAAGTCATGTCTTTCTAGTCCAATAGTCGAGAAGTGTACATGATCCATCCACTACAAATATTTGAGAAAAAGGTATGTGTCACATTTCTACAGGCATTTTGATTACATGGGTGATAGAGCCCCTGAGCCCTACCTTATAACTTACAGCTGTGGAATTAAGTCAGAAAAGGCAGGGATCATGCAAGATGCACAGTACAATTCCTTTAGATCGAGTTCCCATTTCTGTCTTCTCCTTGGTATGCCTGCCATGTCCCTCCATTGAGATGTTATTTCTACTGTGATTGAGCTATTATAACAGTTTTCATGCTAGATTTAGATTCTACCTCCACCACTCAATAATTGTGTGCCATTGAACAACCTACTTCATGTCTCAAATAAGCCGTATTCTCTCTACCTTCAGATAAGCCTTCCTCAGCTGAAAAAAGTATGAGGGGCATCGATAGTCTCTGTCACAGAGATGCTATGGGGATTAAGAGACGATGCGTCTGGCATCTTAGATACTCAGTAAATGTTTACATATCTGCCTTCCTTCCCTTCCATGTCTGCCTCCTTCCAGTGTCTTCCCAATACACACCTTCTGTGTACCACTGCTGGATTAATCTTTATGAAACAGATTTAGTTGTTTCAGTCATTAATATTTATAAAACAGATTCAGATATTTCAATCATTAATTGAAATCTTTATTTTTTTATTTTTTGGTACTAGGGATTAAACCCATGTGTATTCTACCTCTGAGCTACACCTCCAGCCTTTGTTTTTTTTTTTTTTTTTTTTTTTTTTTTTTTTTTTTTTGAGACAGGGTCTCACTATGTCACTGAAAGCCTCACTAAGTTGCTGAGGCTGTCCATGAATCTGCAATCCTCCTGTCTCAGCCTCCCAAGTTCTGGGATTATAAGTGTGCACCGCTGTGTCTGGCATTAATTTATCTTCAAGCTATCCTAATTCCTCCAGACATTTCAGCAAAGAATTCAAACACTCCACAACTGAGCCCTGTATGTTTGTATGCATCAGCTAACCTGACTGACTGGAGTGTTTTACCACTCTAGGTATCTGTCTTTCCCTTTTCCATCCTGGGACCTCTACACTTGCACTCCCTAATACCTGGGCCACCTTCTCACAGTCTTTCACTTATCAACAACTCCATGAGACTCTGCTGGGTATCTCCAGCTCCCTAACTCACCCAGCAAATATGAAAAACTGACCACATGATGCCTTGTAACTATACTTCTTTGAGATGCTATTTTTTCATATATGCTTCTAAAAGTGATGCCCTATATTCACCTTTTATTTCCCTCCCAACATATCAGTTACAGAGCTTTCAACAAAGCAATACTGCATACACTCATCATTGATGAGACTCATGGCAAAATAATGCTGATTGCTTAAACTCATAGCAAGTTAGCCTGAGAAGACATCTATACTTAGCTTGAATACACTTGTGAATATTGACACAGTGTTGCTATTATTAAAATAGTAGATGCTGTGAAGACAGTGGGTCAGCCTACACTTTCCAGACACATGTGGTAGCTCTGTGTTCACATGGATGATGGCAGGTTCCATGAAAACATTTTAATTGCACAAAACATCAAAGAATTGGCCATGTCAAAGCCAACTTTCTTTATGCTAATCTTTGCATAAGAAAGTTACTTTGTACTACTATCCCTTATATAAAAGTTATTTAATTTGAATAAACTGCTAAGAATAAAATGTTTTCGGCTATTTATAACAATGGAAAAGTTTTATTACTGCAAGACATTCTTGATTATTAGCCAATATTCCATTAAAATCAAGAGTTCTTATCACTAATAACTTTGAGTATTTAACAGTTTTAATTTAAAGCATTACAAAATGTTATAGTTAGACCTCATTTTATGTAATAGGCGAGGCTGTTTCATATAAATGGAATTTCTATAAATTCAATAATAAGTGCCTTAAGTGCATTAGATAATGTAATTCTTTAACAATTATTCTGTAAACAAATAGTTATTTTTAAATTGAATACTTGCTAATTTATTTGATTTATAAATATAGCTTTTCATGTAGTGGGTGAGACTTAAACTGGTACTACATGTACTTTGGAAACTTCTTGCTAAGTAGAATGTTTTCTATCATTCATTTTTCCCCCTAAATGCCAAATTCACCCTAAATAATTTTTAAAGGTTAATTTACCTCTAGTTCTTAACTTTTTTAGAAAATCACATTATAACTACTAATTTTACATAGTAAAAATTAATGTGTATGTGTGTATTTTTTAAGTGATGGGGTCTCACTGTGTTGCCCAGGCTGGCCTTGAACTCCTGAACTCTAGTGATCCTTCTGTCTCAGACTCTTGAGTAGTTGAGACTACAGGTGCATTTCACCATGTCCAGCTATTGATTATATATAATAGATTTTATTTATATATATGTATATATACATACTTATAAAGACATAAAGACTTTTTTCTTTTTTAAACAAATATACGTTATTTCTTCATTAACAAAAGATAAGAACTGCATTTATGATAAGCAGCCTTAGTTGATAACATAATCATGCTTAACATAATCATGCTAGTTCAATGCCAATTTAGCAAAGAATTTTTTTTTTCTCTAAATTAATCTCCTATAAAAAGATATTAGTTTGGTAAAAATGTTTATATAATGTTGTTCATCAGATAAGGTACTTATGTTAATAGGTCTCAGTAATAGTTGCAAAATCATTAACAGCACAAGCAATTTACAGCTTTAAGCTTCCAGATTAATAAAATCCACACATTCAAATGCACACATATACAAGTCCACCCATATTGCACATGCTATTTCAAAGGAAACATTAGTATTAGGCACATAGATTTAAATATTAAGCAAGTTGCTTGTGTTTAGTTAAAAAAAATCAAAAGCAAAGAAAAGCTTTTACTCCACGTTCCCTAATGGTACCTGAATCGCTAAGTGCTTCCCCATCAATAAAATGTTCACCAAACTGTTTAAAAGCTGTTCAACATACAAAATAAAGATGAGGATGATGATCCCACAAAATAAAACATGTTATTCATACATGGATACTAAAAATTAGTTGGCAAGTATTAGGATAGAACACAAAATTATAATTAAATAATGGAAACTGCTGGCATTGGCAATATTATTTAATTTACTCAAAATAACACATTGACCCAACAATGGTTCATTCCTATAATAAGTTCTTACATAAGCTAAGACAATTCAATGCCTATTTACCAATAGATGATATAATTAATTGGTTCCAAATAAGGACAACTCAATATAGAGTTTATCTTATGATTTTATATTGATGAACCTAAACAAATGTTTGATATTTCTCCATAAAAGCAATTAGAATTAGGCCTACTACCATGCTCCATGGCAATAATTTTTCAAACATACACATTTTTCATGTATATTCTTGGCAATTTTTCAATCACATACATTTGACCAATAACTTAACAATGAAACTTGATTGCGTATGTTATATACTGCTTTCATGATTATTTTTAGTAGCAGAATTTTTTTTTATTCAAGTGGAACATCGCATGGAAATTTGAAATATAAAACAGAGAAAAGTCAACTTTTCTGGTTAAAGTAGGGGGCAGAACTCTAGCCCTAGCATGAAGCTCACCAGGCCCTGGTCTCTAGTGCCCTAAAATGCTTCCCTGGACTTTGAAATCAAGTATTAGATCAATTTTTATCACCTTTAAAAGGAGAAGCCAAGCCAGGCGTGGTGGCACACACTTGTAATCCCAGTACTTGGGAGGCTGAGACCGGAGGATCCAGGTTTGAGGTCAGCCTCAGCTACTTAGGCTCTTGGCAACTTAGTGAGACCCTATTTCAAAATAAGGAATTAAAAAATAGGACTAGGGGTGCAGCTTGGAGGTAGAATGCCCTTGGGTTCAATCCCCAGCACCACAAAAAGGGGGGGGGGCAAAAGCCAGATGTGGTGGTGTGTACACCTGTAATCAGTACTTGGAAGGATGAGACAAGAAGATTGCAGGTTTGAGGCCAGCCTCAGCAACCTAGCAAGACTCTATTTCAAAATAAAAAATAAAAAGGGCTGCGGGTGTAGCTCAGAGATAGAATGCTCCTGGGTTCAATCACTAGTGCCAGGAAAAAAAGAAAAGTATAGGGTATGTTATAGTTGCGGGACATTTTATATGTCCCCTAAAGAGCTCATTTATTAATATTCAGGGTTGATATACTGGAGTCATAAGGGATGTAATTCCATCAGTGGATAAATCCATTTTAATAGATTTACCTGGGTGATTCCCTGTAGGCCAGTAGGGTGTGGCTAGAAGAGGTGGTCTCTGGGGTGTGGCCTTGAGGATTGTATATATGGTTCCTCCTCCCCCTGATCACTCTCTTGCTTCCGGCCTCCATGATGTAAGGAGTACAGCCCACGTGTTCTCCCTCTCTCTGCCTCCCACTGCCATGCCGAGACTCATGGTCCCCAGCCTCACATGGACTGAACCCGAAACCTTAAGAAAATAAATCTTCTTTCCTCTAAGTTACATGCTCAGTCTTTTAGCCTAAAGCTGTAAGAATTCAGACTTGAACAGGGTGCATATTTTCTGACATTAAGAATTGCTTACTAGCCGGGCGTGGTGGCACACGCTTGTAATCCCAGCATTCAGTAGGCTGAGACAGAGGATCTGGGTTCGTGGCTAGCCTCAGCTACCTAGTGAGGCACTCCGCAACTTAGTGAGACTCAGTTTCAAAATAAAGAATAAAAAATAGGGCTGGGGGTATAGCTCGGAGGTAGAATGCCCCTGAGTTCAATCCCCAGTACTGCAAAAAAAAAATAATAATAATTGCTTACTTATGTTGGTTGAATTTGTGCTATATGTTGCTTGGGCTACATTTAAGCCTTCGCTGAGCCTCTTTTCCTCTGGATTTAATACATATTCTGTACATTTGAACAAATCATAAAGCAGAGATTTATTTTTCTTTTCTTCTTCCTTTTTTATTTATTTATTTATTTACTTACTTATTTATTTATTTTGGTACTAGGGATTAAGGCCAGGGTAATTTTCCTTCAGAGAAATACCCCCCCAGACCTTTTTATTTTTATTTTTATTTTTATTTATTTATTTATTTATTTTTTGCGGTACTGGGAATGAACTCAGGGGCATTCTATCTTCGAGTTACACCCCCAGCCCTATTTTTTATTCTTTATTTTGAAACCGAGTCTCACTAAGTTGCAGAGTGCCTCACTAGGTAGCTGAGGCTGGCCGCGAACCCGGATCCTCTGGTCTCAGCCTCCCGAATGCTGGGATTACAAGCGTGCGCCACCACGCCCGGCTTTATTTTTATTTTAAAACAGAGTTTCATTAAGTTCCTGAGGGTCTTGCTAAATGGCTATGGCTGGCTTCAAACCTGCAATCCTCCTGTATCAGCCTCCCAAGTACTAGGATTACAGGTGTACACCACCATGCCCAGCTAAAGCAGAGATTTCTTAATATACTATTGATGAAGAAAACTTTAAGTTTTTAAGGCATTTGCATAAAAATGTTGACATAATTAAAACATATATTAATAATAAATATATTATGGGGTAGCTCTTTTAACACCTGACCAATTTTTATTTCTTTTCCCCTTTCTAGTCCTGCTATTTAATAGATATTAAGAATAATTACAAGAGAAAAGTAGGCTGATCAGAGTCTACTCTATCCACAATGGCAAAAATAAATATATTGAAACAAAGGTGAAGAAGGAACTTTAAATATTAACATACTGTCATCCCCAGCACCAGCTAAGTTCCTGAAAAAAATAAAAGACGGCTTGCCCTCATGTAACAACATGACAGATGTCAGAGAAGATTGAATAAAAGTCTCACCCTCTTCATCAGAAACATCAAGAACCTCAGTCATCGTCTCGGGGACATTTAGCTTGTGCTTTTCTGTGATAGTCTGGAAAGACAAAAATCATTAATGCTTGGGTTAAAGACAAAATCAAACAAAAAAGGAGAAAAAAATCTCGGAGATGACTATGTGTGACAGCAGCAGCAAGCCATCAGCTTCAGCACTCCATCTCATCCACCTGTGTGTTTTGGAAATTCACTCCTTCCATGAAAACTCGTTTGTTTTTTTCTACAGATAAATGATCTTTGGTTCCAGTGAAATTATAAAGAGAAGGTTCATTATTTTAAATTTTCATTTTTAAGTTCTTCAGTAATGGCATTAATAATTAGTCATATTGAGAAAGCAGATTAATGTTTTCAAATGAAGTAAATGATGCTTCCAGAAAAGCTTTAAAAAGGAACAATGGACATATGCAATTTATTAAAAGCAGAGTCGTTGGAAAAGAAGCTGTAAACAATGTGAGCCACATAAATTACATGAGCAGAAAATGTGACACATCTCTTCTGGGACTAGAGAATCAACAGTAGGGAATCAACCACCATTTTAGTTTTTTTACTGGGCTATAATTCTGGTTTCTTGCTTATGTACCTTCTATGATATCAGCCCCAAGTGGTCAAACCAACTTCCATTCCTGATGAGGTTAAGAGACCTGGGTCTGGCATCTGGCTGCCTGGGTTCAAATTCTAGCTTTGCCACTTATTAGCTATTGGGTCTTGGCAAGTTCCCTAGTCTCAATGTGCCTTGATTTCCTTATCTATAAAATAAGGATAAAAATAATGCATAAGACTGTTATGAAGATTAAATGAATAATATGTGCAAGAACTGTATGTATGAGTAATAGTTGGTATATGTTGGCACTCGATAAATAGTAGCTGATACAACTTACTATTATTATTATAATTCAAAATTAAACTCATCTGAGAAATGAAGAGCCTCTGAGCTTCTTAGTCACTCCTGTACTCATGCAACATTTTGAGTGCTGGCTGTGTGGAACCAAGGCAATCAGGAAAGATACCATAGTGTTTAAAACATATGATAATAAGCCAGGCACAGAAAGACTAACACCACGTGATCTCATCCATATGTGGAATATAAAGCAGTTCAATTCTCAGGGGCACAGAGCAGAATGGTGGTATCAGTTAAAGAAAATCTTATGGTATCCAGATGGAAGCAACTTGTAACCCAGTAATAAATTCAGCTTATTTGCATATTTCTTGTGATGTTTAAATAATTCCGTAGTGTTCTATATACAAAAAACAAACTAACTGCTACAGGAAAAATAAAAACATACATCCAAAAATCTGAAGAAGAAAACAAGGTGGATATTTTTTGAATGAACAAATTTAAAACGACTATTGTAATATACAATTTGATTATTTAACATTACAAATTTAGCACAAGTAAATTATAACCTAGTGGTGGTTTTCAACTCTAACCACATATTAGAATTATTAGAGATATTTTCCAAGTATTGTTTCTTGGAACCCATCACAGGCCAATTAAATCAAAATCCCTGGGGACAGCATTCATCTATGGGTATTTTTAAAAAGTTACTCAGTTGGGTTTATTTTGCAGCTCAATTTGAAACTTGTTTTTCTATATTATGGAAACTATATGGTTTGTGGAAATGATTTTCATTTAAAATACAGATGGGACAGCCTGCTAGAGTTTGGATTTTAAATGTCCCTCGAAGCTCCTGTGTTGAAAGCATATCCCCAAGGCATTAAGATTCAGAGGGTCATGGGTGGAGAAGGCAGGTCCCTGGGAGTCCCTTTCTTTTTCTCTTTCTCTCTCTACCTCACTCCCTCTCCCTCTCTCCCTCACCCTCTCTCCCTCTCCCTCTCCCTCTCTTCCCTCTTCTTCTTCCCCTCCCACCCTCCCTCCTCTGCCTGAGAGTGCCACCCCTGTCCCACATACGCTGCTGCTGCAGCTGCACAGTTTCTGCCTTGGACCTGACCCTGTGGACTGAAACCTCCCAACAGTGAGCCAGAGTAAACCTTTGCTCCTCGAAGTTGTTCTTGTCAGGTATTTTAGACATAGTGAAGGGAAAGCTGAGTAAAACACAGCCCTGCTATGACATCTTGCTAACTTTTTGAAAAATTTTTGAATAAATATCTAAAGATTTAAATAAAATAATTCTAAAATGTGAATATATGTCTGTTTACTAGACTACACCAGAAAGCCCATTTTTTTGTCCCCCAGAAATGTTTTTGAGTGTTCGCCCTTCACAGGAAGAGGATGGTTCTTCATTTGAAAATGATTGACAGAGATACTAAATGATTGCCTGGCAGTCTCAGTTTCTATTTTCAGATGCTGATAAAGGAACTCTATTTTCTTTGTACTTACAAGATGGAAATCACTAATTTGCTTTAGGTTAATCACTAATGTTATCAAAGTTATCATAGGCAAATGGATGCTATAAGTTAAAAATCAGCACACAGGAATAATCTTGGTCATGGATATTTTTCTGTATAGATATTCAAAACGCCCTCGATATGCATTGTAGTAAGTATGATATGAATTTGCACATGATGTGGTGCTTGACCTTCAGAAGGCTGTCAGTAAATATTCCTTGAGCAGGTAACAAGTAAATTTTCCTACTCATGAGTAATGTAATAAGAAATGAAAGCCGGGCGTGGTGGCGCACGCTTGTAATCCCAGCATTCGGGAGGCTGAGACCGGAGGATCCGGGTTCGCGGCCAGCCTCAGCTACCTAGTGAGGCACTCCGCAACTTAGTGAGACTCGGTTTCAAAATAAAGAATAAAAAATAGGGCTGGGGGTGTAGCTCAGAGGTAGAATGCCCCTGAGTTCAATCCCCA
>PVLC010026543.1:0-22618 GCA_004027655.1 Graphiurus murinus | reverse complement strand
ATCAAAACTACCTTGAGATTTCACCTAACTCCAATCAGAATGGCAATCCTAAAAAACACGAACAACAACAAATGCTGGCAAGGGTGTGGAGAAGTGGGAACCCTAATACATTGTTGGTGGGATTGCAAACTAGTGCAACCACTTTGGAAAACAGTATGGAGGATCCTCAGAAGAATGGGAATGAACCTACCATATGACCAAGCAATACCACTTCTGAGTATCTACCCAAAAGAATGGAAACCAAACTATCAGACCGATGCATGTGTATCTATGTTTATAGCTGCACAATTCACAATTGCCAAACTGTGGAAACAGCCAAGATGTCCATCAACAGACGAATGGATTACAAAACTATGGGATATGTACACAATGGAATTTTACTCAGCCATAAAGAAGAACAAAATCAAGTTATTTGCAGGGAGATGGAAGCTATTGATTTTAATGTAGCTACAATTTTTTTTTTTTTTTTACTAGTGATACCATTTTTTTAGCTATACTTCTATCGTTTATCCCTAAATATTGAATCCTAAGGATTAGGACATTAAATCATTAAAAACTTCAACAATAACAAAAAATTATGTTTTCAATTTAAAAAGGAAATTTAAACAAAATACAAATAAAAGTGAAGAGGAGATTTCAGGGATCCACTAAAAAAAATTAAATTTTCAATATTTATATTCTGAGGATGCAAAGTTTATGTCCGTTTAGTTACTTCTACAATATAGACTCTTACTTTCCAATCCTAAAATTCTATAGAATCCTTATTCATTTAATAATTATGATGTGCTTGTTATATTTTCTTCCAATGTCATGGAATTCAGCGGATTCTCTTGACCACTTCAAGGTCTAAAAATACTGGCTGGTGATATGGCAACTTTATAACTATATATTAGTTCCAAATTTTGATCTTCAATAATAGGAATGAGGCAAAGTAGAAGAAAAGAGATAAAGCAAACAGGAAGTGATAAAGAATGAGCTAAAGGAAGGAGGAAAGGAAAGAAAAAAGATTCCTCCACTTTTGGATAGTGGCATGGTGTCCAGGTCCATTTTAAAAATGAGACCCAAAATAGAGCTCTTTCAGACTTAGGATAGTACAATGAATTTCTCATCCAGTGAGATGTGAAATAAGCCTTGATTTCAAAAGTGTAGAAAGGGGCTTAAAATAAAAGCATGATAAAGTAAGACAATTCATTAAACCAGCTCTGCTGTGAGACCAATCAACTAAACTGTGTCTTTCAGGTTTATCTATCCTAGTCCGAGCCAAGGTCTCATTCCTCTGAACCACCAATACTTAAGGTATGGAACTGAAAAGTGCTCTGCAGAGAATTTCCACTTCCTTGGATATCTTCCACCAACCAAACAAGATAAAGTAAATGGAGGTGGTTTCTCAGTTGTCTTAACTACCATTATATAAGAATAGTGTGTCATATGATGAAGATCTTTCAGAACCCATCAATACGTTTCCCAGGGTATTTCCATCATTTATAGTAAACTTAAAATCATGACAGAAGTTATTCCTAAGGAAAGAATACAATATGTAACAGGTGATCAGCCAAGAAAGACACAAAGTATGGTAAACTGGTCATATGTCCCACAGATGTTGCAACAAACCTAGGTCCATACCTCTCCTGGCCTTAATGAAAAGAGCTGGTCATGAAGCATGTGGTTAGTACACCTGACATCTATCCCTTTGGCTCTCCCTAGTTCCAGGATGCTACAATGCTTCTTAAGCTTTGTAAGGTGTTGGATATGCTTTAAAGTTATAATGTTTCAAACTAACTGTGTTCTGGACCTCAAATCATTATCAGATTATGCTAAAAGCTAAACCTTAAACTGGGTGTGGTGGCACATGCCTGTAATCCCAGTACTGGGAAGGCTGAGACAGGAGGATCACAGGTTTCTAGCCAGCCTCAGCAACTTAGTGAGGCCCTCTGTAACTTATTGAGACCTTGTTTCAAAATAAAATAGGGTTAGGGGTATAGCTCTGAGGTAGAATGTCCCTGGGTTCTATCCCCAGCACACACACACCCCTCCACACACACATATAAGCCTCTTGCCTCTACACATAACACATCAATTTATACTTCAAACTGCTGGTTTCCTAGAACATCCACTGAATGTTGTTGATGTGGGGGAGAAGGGGTGGGTAAATAATCTCTCTTTAGATTCTGACAGCACATAAAAAATTAAAATATATATATAATTATTACACCTTCCATATCTTAAGAAGTTTTGGCATTATAAAATGCCAAGGCTTCAATTTTTAATTTAATTTTCTTGGGTCTAAGACAATTATTTTCCTGATAAGGATCTTTTCGTGGGGGTACTGGGGATTGATCCCAGTGTCATTCTACCTCTGAGTTACATGAGCTACATCCCAAGACTTTTAATTTTTTATTTAAAAACAAGGTTTTGCTAAGTTGCTGAGGTTCTCACTAAGTTGCTGAGGTTGGCCTTGAACCTATGATTCTCCTATCTTAGCCTCCCAGGCATGGGTCATACACCTGATTCTGCTAAGGAATATGAATTATTGTAGAAACTTGCCAACTATGTTAGTTTTTATATGCAAATTGCAAGATTCCATAACAATAATTTGTTTATACGCCTAACCAAGTCTTGTTCTCAATGATCTCATTTGTCATTGTTATAATTTGTTTTTTCATAAATCTTTATCAAGTGATAAAAAATTTTCTCAGATTGTGTTGATTGCTTATATCAGCAGTTTCCTCTCCACTTCAGTTGCAAGCCACAAGGCACCTTATTTCTTAGACAAGAATCTGACACAGGTTTTGGGAGGAAGGACAGAGAATGCGGCACTTTATAAAACATTTACTGATATAAAGCCTAAAAACACACACAATAGGTATAGCATTCACCTGGGTAATTATTTAGCAGACTTGGCCTCTGCTTTTATACCACAGGGTTCTTATTAGGAATACCAGAAAGGGGAGCAGAGTTTCTTGACCCATGGTAATAAATATTTTCACTTACAATGAATAATTTAGCTCTTTTGGAATTCATTATATAAATAATAGATTTGAAATAATTTCAAGGTCTCCTAGCAAAGTGAAAGTTTTGAAACACATGGAGAATAGGTAGTCTACAGCCCCATTCCTTTGTTTTCACAGAATTTTGCTTGCTTTTGTGAGGTACACACTACAAAAATTTCCCTCATTTGCCAAGATGCTGTTTCTTCTATAGCTTTTCCTATGGCTAGTTTCCCAAATTCTAAATTGTTAATTCTCTGATATCTATCAGGCTTACATTTAGAATGTTAACAAGCCTCTCTATTCTTCATTTTGAAAATGAAAAAGTAGCTTTCCTTTCAATTAAGAATAGCCATGACTGCATTATTCTCATACTACCTTCGAAATGAAAATTCTGTAAGAAAATTCCAGATGCAAAGTCATCTCCAAACTCAGATGAGATGATTTTTAAAAAATAAAAAGGAATCTATGTTTCTAAGACCAATTTTCTTTAGAAATCTTTTAAAAAGGAAATTTGCATTTATCCACACTCTAAAATTATAATTATTAGAGCTGCAAACTTCTCACATTACAAATGGAGAAATCAAGTAACAGAAAAGAAACGAAATCAAACCACTACATAGGTAAAAAAGTAATCAATAAATTCCTTTCCCTTTGTTATATGTACAGACCTAAAATATGTATTATCCTTGTTTGAATGGCATGTCTTTGGAAATAACCTTACATTTTCTTTTTCTTTTTCTTTTTTGGAGCTGGAGATTGAACCCAGGAGCATTTTACCTCTGAGCTACAGTCACAGTCCTTTTTATTTTGACACAGGGTCTTGCTAAGTTAATGAGGCTGGCCCCGAACCTGTGGTCCTCCTGTCTCAGCCTTTCAAGTACTGGGATTATAGGTGTGCACTATCACACCCTGCTTATTCTTGTATTTTGTAGTTTCAGATAAACTAAGTGTGTACTTTTCTGCTTAATCTCATCACTTTATTTGTTATGTGTTTTTATTGGTGCATTATGGTTTCACATCATAATGTAAATCATGTTGACAATGACATACATGCACACAGCACTTGGTGCCCCAGCCCCTGCCTCCCCATCTCCCCCCTTCCCATACAGAGTACTGAGATTGACACTGGAATTTTCACATATGTACACACAGTTGATGCTAGTATTTCCAATAATGAACCTCAGTCTCCCCCCTCCTCTTCCCTTAGACCACTTCCCTGGCTCCCCTGAGTTTTCTTCTCCATTATCTGGAGTCCCTCTGGTATATCAATTACTCCCTAGCTTGTGCATATTAAAGAAAATATATGTCTCTTCACTTTCTGTGACTGACTAATCTCACTTAACATAATGTTCTCCAGGTCCTTCCATTTTCTAGAAAATGGCAATTTTTATTCTTCTTTATTGTTGAGTGGAATTCTATTTTGTGTATTTCCCATAGTTTTGTAATCTGTTGGTGTTTGTCCATCTGTTGGTGGACACCTAGGTTGGTTCCACAATTTCGGTATTGTGAATTGTGCTGCTATGAACATGGGTATGCATATATTACTGTACTTCTCTGTTTTCAACCTCTTTAGAAAGATACCAGGAGTGGTATAGCTGAATCATATGGTGGATTCATTCCCAGTTTTCTGAGGAACTTCCACACCAATCTCTATAGCACCTGAACTACTTTGCAATTCCACCAACAGTGTAGAAGAGTTCCTATTTCCCCACATCCTCACCAACAATTATTGTTATTTGATTTCTTGATGATTGCCATTCTGATTTGGGTTAGATGGAATCTCAATGTAGTTTTGATTTGCATCTCCCTAATTGCTAATGATGTTGAACATTTTTTTCATGTATGTATTTGACCATTTGTATCTTCTTTTGTGAAATGACTATTCAATTCAGTTGCCCATTTCTTGATTGGGTTATTTGTTTTTTCTAGTGTAAAGATTTTTAAGTTCTTTGTATATTCTAAATATTAATCCTCTGTCAGAGCAATAGTTGGTAAAGATCTTCTCCCATTCCCTAGGTTTTCTCTGTAGACTCTTGATGGCTTCCTTTGATATGCAGAACCATTTTCGTTTAATGCCATCCCACTTAACCATGCAGGAGGTATCATAATTCCTGACTTCAAATTATACTATAAAGCTATAGCACTTAAAACAGCATGTATTGGCACAAGAACAGGCACATAGACCAATGGAACAGAATAGAAGATACAGAAACAAAGCCATACACTTAGAGTCAATTGATTTTCCACAAAGGGGCCAAACACATATGCTGGAGAAAAGACAGCCTTTTCAACAAATGGTATTAGGAAAGCTGGCTATCCAGTTGTAGATATGGATCACTCATCACTTTAAACCTTTGCATCTCTTCCTAAAGCAGTACAAAGACTTAAGGCATCTTTTAGGGAATTACTAGGTATAAGGAGATAGGCTAAAGCCAATATTTATTTTGTTGCTGCATCAGTGGACTTCTGTTTAAAATGACACCATATATTGAAATTAAAATTTTACAGGCTACGTGGAAAACCAGAAAGTCTGGAATCTAGGAAACCTTAGGTGCAGTGGAAACCTTTAAACAATAACCTAAGTTTACTATTCTATAGCTTGAGATTTTATAAAGCAATCAAAAAAACTATCCAGTTTGACATTGTTGGTGGGATTTCAAATTAGTGCAACCACTTTGGAAAACAGCATGGAGGATCCTCAGATGAATGGGAATGAACCTACCATATGATCCAGCAATACTACTTCTGGGTATCTACCCTAAAGATTGGAAACCAAACTATCAGACCGATGCATGTATATCTATGTTTATAACTGCACAATTTACAATTGCCAAACTATGGAACCAGCCAAGATGTCCATCAACAGATGAATGAATTACAAAACTATGGGATATGTACACAATGGAATTTTACTCAGCCATAAAGAAGAACAAAATCATGTTATTTGCAGGGAAATGGATGGAACTGGAAAACATTATGTTAAGTGAGATTAGCCAGTCACAAAGAGTAAAGAAGCATATGTTCTCCCTAATATGCAGATGCTAGGGAGAAGATGGGGCATAAGAAGGACTCCAGATGAAGGAGAAACCTTAGATGAATGAAGAAGTTGACTTAACTGAAAGTGATATGGGAGGGGGGAACACCCTAATGCACACGATGTACTTTCACAAACATATCAAAATCAATCACTAAACTGAACCTGAGAAGGAGGGAGGGCAAGGGAGTGGGGTGGGAATTGGGGAAGAGTTAAATGAGATACGTGTGCATGTATGCCTTTACTAGCTTGTACCTAACAAAGATGTATGATTAAATGTACCAATAAAAAAAAGAACTATCCAGTTTGATATTTTATGTCTATCTATCATTTCAGTCTTTTCTAATGAATGGCACATGTAATGTCTCATAAATGTTCACTGTACTCAGAGTTAGAAATCAGGGACATTCTAACTCTGAGCTATGCCCAAGGCCTATTTTATTTTTTATTTTGAAACAGGGTCTCACTAAGTTGCTGAGGCTGGTCTGGAACCTGTGATCCTCCTGTCTCAGCCTTCCATATTCACTGTATTTTAAACAGTAATGTTTAGTGAGGAACCATTTTAGCAATATGAGTGTACTATTTACATAATTACAATCTCTTATTGAAAACTAGGTGTGGTGGCCCATGCCTGTAATCTCAGTACTTCAGAGGCTGAGACAAGAGGATCACAGGTTTGAGGACAGTCTCAGCAATATAGCCAGAGTCTCAGTAACCTAGTAGACCTTGTTTCAAAAACACAAAAATTAAGGGCTGGTACTCAGAAGTAGAATTCCCTTAGGTTCAATCCCCAGTAACACACACACACACACACACACACACACACACACACACACACATTATTTCATCCAAGGCTAGACCCTTTCTTACTGCCTATCCTTACATACACCTAATATCACCTTCCCCATAAAAAAAAAATTATCAAGAGATAGAGAAAGAAGTAGAATCAGGAGTACTGAAAATTATTGTTGTACTAATTTACAAACACATTCAATTATACCCCAGCAGCCTAAGTGGTGTAAGTTATACTAATACCAAAGTATCTAATGTACTAATGGAAAAAAATAACTCAATATTTCAAATCACCCCATCAGTAAACTGTTTTTTTAATGGAAAACACTTGGCAACAATGTATAATTGTAATGAATAAAGATAATGAATACAAACAAAATATTGAGACAATTTTTAAATGAAAAAATTACACATATTTTGCATTACTTTTATTATTCATAAAGCCATAAGATTGGCTTTTAAGGAATTAACACATGGTTTTATAAACAAGCAGAATTAGAAATATCTATCTCGACTGATTTTGAGACAAGACATTTGGGATCTTTCCTGATACTCAAATTTCCTGAAGATCTTAACACTACCTAAGAAGCTGGTTCTGATACTAAGGGATAGATAGCCTGCCTGATTTGACCTGATTTTGCATTAATTTATTTTGTGACTTGAAAAGAAGAGCTGCTCAAACAAACACAGAGAACATACAGTAGCTGAAAAATATTCATGCCTGTCCTTAACCCACATTGCACTCTCCTTTCTCTGAACATGAAGCACATAGCAGATGATAAGCAAACATATGTTCATTAATTGATATTGCAGGGTAAAACTGTTTAGCCTTCAGTGCTCCTCTAGGTTTATACGTGTTTGTCCTGACTACACATCTGGACTTATAAGCAGCAAGTGTCTTATTCTTTTATTCACCCATGATATGTAGCAGAGATCTGATGTAGAACTACCAAACAGTGGACACTTTTAACAGATCTCAACTATCAAAATTTCGAAGACTGCTGATATT
The DNA here is from genome assembly GCA_004027655.1 of Graphiurus murinus. Lineage (NCBI taxonomy): Eukaryota > Metazoa > Chordata > Mammalia > Rodentia > Gliridae > Graphiurus > Graphiurus murinus. The sequence continues at coordinate 14,793 of PVLC010026543.1, read as the reverse complement.
GGTGCTTTGGGATTGCTAACGGATTATAGTTTTCAACATTCTGGGAAGAGATGATACATTTCTTGAAGGCTAAGAAAACTCTTGGCAAATCCATGTTTGCTACTCTTTGCCAAATTTCTGGTTTCTTATATGCATCTTTTAAACCTATTATTCAGTAGCTACATATTTAGAAATTACTTTATATAGACACACATTCCATATACACTACATTGAACTCTGAAGAGATTGCACTTTTACTACGAACCTAATGGATAAGCAATCCACTCAAAACTAGCTGTGCGAATGGAAGAAGGCATGGTATGCAATTGAAAACAATAATTTTTAAGCCAAAGGAGGGTATTTGGTCCAGAAAATATATCTAGTTGTGCAAGGCAATCTATTACATAGATAATTCACACACCGATATCTGAGAATTGACTTCTGAGGCTTTACCTATGCAACTCCAAAATAAGAGCTATAAAAACAAAAACAAAATCCTAAGTATTAATAATTTCCCCCTAAGTATTAATAATTTCTCCCAACAATACAATAGTTATGTTTCAAAGTCATAAAGACAGCCTTACTTTTATCTAATATATAGTTTATTATATATACATTGCAATTTATAAACATTTTCCTGTAGAAATTTTTTTTCTGCAAGAAGTTAATTACATTGGTGAGTGATTGGGAAAGCATTTGTCTTCAATTATAAGAGTTTTTAGTTTGGAAGGTTGTCAAGAAGTCAGACAGGTGAAGGTATTTCTCAATACCCTTAAACCCCCACTTTTTCCATTAATTTACTAGCAATTCCTAACTATTAATTTACATAATTGTGCTATTGGTCAAAAACCTGAAATAGGCTTAGAGATAAGATTGTGGTATCCTAGACTACCCATTGTTTTAATAAAAAATACCATGTAAACAAAGATAAGAACAAACTTCAAGAAACTTCTTTTTGCTCCCCTAATATTCAAGTAATTCCCCCCACTGTATAGTTTTTGTCTTCCAAACTAAGTCATATGTGAAGTAGCACAGTCTACAACAAAAGATATTATATTATGGTTGTAGGGAAATAGTAAAAAAAAAAGTGTCTGAGCTTTTTTGTTACTGAGAAAATCATTGTAGTATACTCTGTGTATCAAAAATATACTGAATGCACAACATTGGGGACAAAAATGTCATTGATTTGGGGGAAATAAATAGTTCTAAGAAAGTTACTAAAGTTTAATGAAGTGAATCCAAAGAGAGCTGAAAATTCAAGGAGCAAGTGTAAATGTGTAGTATAAACCACACATACTTTATGACACAAAAATAGAAAACATCTCTCATATTCTTGCTTACTCATGCTGCTATTCAGTTTGGACTCATTCTGTCTTGATTTGCTAAGAGCTCTAGAGATAGTCATGGATTTATAACTGTCTGTGACTTTCTCCGATTATGTCACATACTGGAAATTGCCTACACACTCCACAATATTGTGTGTACCTTCCATTCTCTATGCCAGAGTGACTGAGGAAGGGAGCCTTCAGGAGATTCAAATAACAGCTGCCAAGTAAATGTAAATAAGACAGCAGAAAGTGAAATCAATCTTTCTGGGTCAATATTGGTAAACCTAGTAGAAATCAAAGAAATCCAAAGGCTTAATATACACAAGAATATATAAAGCAGAACATGCTATCATTTTCTGCTGAATTTATACACAGCTTATTGTTTTACTTCACAATATAAACAATGTATTGTTTTTGCAGCAAATGGCATGCTTTCTTTTCTATCTATATAGGTATTTGAGTCCAATAACCACAATTAAAGCAATAGAGAACAAGACATTGCGAGTGGGGGAATGGGAGATTGAAAGAGAAGACTAAATAATAAAAGACACCATTTGGTCTAAGTATAAATAGTCAATAATACTGTTCATCTATGGATTTTGCTGGTGCTGATAATGCTGGAATTAAGGGCACTAATTTTGATAGTACAAAATTTTATTTTAATTGAGTCACTGACAAAATGCACACAAGTATCTTGAAAAATTTAAACTTAACATAGACAAAAAGTACTTTAGAGTACTTGGCTACTTATTTTCTCCCCAGCTGAAAACTACAAAGTATAAGCTAAGAGGGTCTTTCCCATCAATTAACATTCAGCCTCCTCCATCAATCATATAGTTAATTGATTGCACTTTAGTTTATAAATGTTCCCAGATGCTATAGGATAAGCATATTTCACAAATTAAAGGAGCATATGGAAGGCACACAGTAACATTTCATCATAACTACCCAAAACATTATTAATATGCAATGTCACATCACTAATCATTTTGTAAATATGTAAGCATTTCCCTGGTTAATGTCTTGTTTAAAAAATGTGCTTGGCATTTGAGTCCAAATGCTATTGTGACCAGATATTACATACCACTTCAGGGCTTTTCCAGTTTCATTCCACTTTATCCATAAAAAGATTGTGGCTCTTAGCCTATTTGGCAGCCTTGATTGTGAAAAGCTAATAAAAATATTTATTCTCTTTCACTGGGTCATTTTCACCAGGTCATTTTGCTTACGGAACAGTAGTTAACCCTCTAAAGTATAATTACCATTCAAAGCTTTATCTTCAGATTCTATTTCCTTCTAGAAATGTTAGGAGGAATTTGCCAAGTAAAAAGCATTTTGCTGCTTAGTGGACTCTTTCCATTAATTTCTCAGGTTAGGGCATGCAGAACAGGGCTGCAGAAATGATAAGACATTGGCTTTGTTTTTTTAACTCTGGAAAAAATAGTATAAATGATTGAATAAATTATCTTGAATTAATTTCAAGGCACCAAAGTGAAAGATTTTCGTCTCCTTGTCTGGATCATAATTCCTTGCTGAATCAAAGTTCAAATGAGTTTCAGAATGCAACATGGAGAAACTTTCTTTGGAGAATGAAAATTCTCTGCATATGCAAGGTCCACCAAATAAATGATTCACAAGTGAACTGTGAGTAACCCACACACCAAAACATGTAGATTTCAGCATTTTACATTTGTGTTTTATTGGTCCATTTTGGCAGTATGAGTGTGGTCAAACTTATTTGTACTTAGGATTAAAAACTGTATCTGGGTTCAATTGGAATTTTGTAGCAATCATTAAAATCAGATTATTCAGAAGTAAGTTGATTTTTGTCCTAGATAAAATCTTTCAGTCCTATGATTTTTTTTTTAGGTAAAACTTGTTCCCAATTCTTTCAGAGCTGAAAGTGACAAAAGGCTTGATGGGGGATGCTGAGAGATGAATTCATTTCAGAATTTGAACTGGGCATTGGTCGAACTTTTAGGCTTCATGATGCAATCAACACACACTTAAATACAACATTTAAATATTATTCTAAAAATGAGCATCTATTTAAAAGCCAGGGATAAAGTAATAGTAGTTAATTAGCATAAATTCTTAACATTTTCAGAACTGAAATTTTACTGAGGGAGAAATCTACTATAAGTGCTTCATCCAAAGTTTGGTAAACAAATTTAGTAGTATTTGCCATATTTATATTTAGATACCACCAAGTCAAATTGTACAATGGCTTAATTTCATTTTGCTCCTACTTTTCCTGAACATGGCAAAGAGAAAAATGGTTACAAACACCAACACACAGACAATACACCATTTATAATCTGATAAAGCAACTTCTAGTCAGGACTTTTCCCCGAATCTATGAAGGAGGGGCTTCTTGATTTAATGAAAAATAGCATTCTGTCTCATAATTAAAGGAAGATGCAATCAGAAAGTACCTTGAAAAGAGCGGCCAGACTTTTTTCTCTACAAAGTACCCCTCCCTCCCCCCTTTTCTAATGTGCAGTCCCTTCTGTCTTCCATCTGCTCCACACCCACCTATTGTTTCCACTCCCTGCCAAGCATGCCAATCCCATCTGGCTATATTCTTGCTTCTACTAGTTCAAATTCCCAAAGGCCTAGGGAATGTTCAAATACCAAGTAATTATTATTTTTTTTTCTTTTGCTCTTCACAAGAATATGGACTAGCTAAAAGGGTACCAAACAACCCTTCCTCCCGCCCCCACCAGGACTTCACACAAACGTAAACATGCACAAAACCTCTCACACACATAAACAATAGTTTTTAGAATCTTCTCCTAAAATAATTTTTAAATGTCTTTCATTCTTTCATCTAGAAAGCACATTTTAAAAAATTGAAAGCTTGCTATTTTTAAATAATCAAAATTAGTATTTTAAAAATATGAACACTTCCATTATTTCAGACATGCATTTTTTTCCAGTGAGCAGAATTAATGTAAATAAATGCTACTCAAATAATATTATGAAATATTTGCAGTAATTCACCAAGTTAAATCATTCATCACTAATATTTTCTGTTGAACCAAACATCATGCACTTAATTCAAATATTCCACCTTTACAAATTCTCATTAAAAAAAAAAAAAATCCCACTCTGCCGCAAAAGCATGCACGTCAGAATCTAAGCATATTTAAACAAAAAATTCACCAAGTCGTTAACAATAAAGCAGTCTGGCAAGTACTGAAAGCATCTTTTATTCCTGCTTTGACTTGAATCAAGTTAACACACACACACACACACACACACACACACAAGTTTGGTTGTTTTTGCCACAAGCATGCTGAAAAACCTCTGAAGCTCACAAAAAGCAGCAGACAAAACTAGAAGCAACCATGCTCAGGGTTTAAGGAATTTTAAATTAAAAAAAAATCTTTCTACATTTCATATAGAGCATGCAAATATTTGACATGCAATCTCCGAGAAGAAATATTTTAATATAAATCTTAAAATTAGTTCATCCAAATGCTCTTGCTCTTATTTTCATTCTTATTGTTTTTAAGCTGGTATCTTAAACCCTGCATGCTGCAGATCTAAGCTGTGTTCAGCAGCGGCTGTGATAGAAGAAGCTACCTGCGAGTTTTCACAGTGCCATCTCATATCCATGTCTGTCTGGCTACCCTGCGTGTTTAGAGCTTTTTTCTTAATTCTTAATGGAAATCCTAGGAAATTTAGTCCATCCTCTGAAATCAATACTGGTGACAGGAGAGCTCCCTGACTCAGTGGGAGATCAAGATGATAAATTGCCTGCGCATCAGCCTGGCCTATCAGTGCCCGGCACACAGATGAGCGAGAAAAGACACAGAAAAGGCTTTATCAGTCACGTGTCACCAAGGAGCCAATGGCTGACGCGCTACTGCAGGAAGGGATGCTGCAGTTCCGTCTGCAGTTGACGAGGCTGTTGGTACACAGCCCAGTCCGCGCCTGGCTCAAAAAGTCTAGATAGTCCCAGCTGTAGAACTTGTTCTCCGACAGGGAATACATAAAGGAACAGACCTCCTTCTAACCCCTAGACATTTATGCACAAGTATTTTCCCAGATTACTTTCTAATACATGTGATCACCAAATGGGAGAGAAACTATTTTTTAAACATAGTCCTTAAACCCTTATGTGCATATCTTCAGAAAATTACCATGTTTTTGCTTAATATTAAATTAAATGCCTTAAGCTGTGCTATTAACATGCAAACTTCCTAGTAAAAGTCTCTCAAAGCTTTACAATTATAATTACAATTTTATTCCCAAGTTAATGAATGACATACTTTTTAATGCCACGTTTATAATGAGTATTTTTATGGGATGATTTTGTGAAGGCAATTATGCAACGTTAGGAAATACATTATGTTCTTTTTCCCCCAATTAGAACTGTTCCTCTTTAGAAATGATTTAAGTTCCAATAAATATGCTACTTAAATATCAATCATTCAAAATAAAAACAAGCAAGACACATATCTTTTTTTTCCAAATCTTGAAGAACAAATATGTTACCTAGTGATGGAAATATGTACTTATTTTTTTGTTTTCCTCTGAAATTTACAATAATTCTTTGGTAAACAAGGGTTACATATCTGTATTAGCACATGGAAATATATCCCCTAATGTATCTGCTTTCATTGACCATCCTGTAATAACAAATCTCTTCAAAAGGTATCTAAAATTATTGTATTTACAGTCTGACAGGAAAATGTAATGAGAACAGGGTATTCTTGAAGTGCAAGTATCATAGAGATTTTTTTTTAAGTTCAAAAGGAATACTGAACAATCTTTAGCAATAAAATTTGTATGAAAAAGTGTTCTGGGCACTTTACTTCTTTTCACTGATTAGTTTTAATAGTATTCATGCATTTTCAAGGATTAATTCCAATATCTTTTAGAGTCACACAACACTACTTAGAAAAAAAATGAATCTAATATATACTAATGGAAATGCCATCAGAAGTAAACTGGAACTGAGCTTTAGAATGCCGAAATCCCAAAGCTCATTTTGTCTTGACTACTATTTTTTAAACACATTTCTGAAAGACGGAACCTTGTCAAATGTTTTTTCAAATTTCTTTCTTCTCATTCTTTTATTAATTTAACTATCAGAAAATAGTAAAGCATTTTTCAAGTTCTTTAAGATACATTTTTCTTGTGCCCAGTCTATTTGGCCTGTCTACTCAATAATAACATAACCCTTGACAATCAAACTTTATTCTTGTAAGCGAAAAGACAGAAGCTCAGAGCATTTCTCATCACAATGAAAATAATAATAATAATGATAATCAACATTTAGTCTGTTCATTGCATTATTGTAATAGCCCAAAACTCAAACCTTCTAAAAACTCATTGATAATGAATTGATCAGCTAAACTATGATATAGCCTTACAGTCAGAATATTCTGTAAAATATAAAGTGGTATATTCATATGTGCTTATATGAAGTGATTTCTAAGATATATTGTTATTTGAGCAAAAGTTCAAGATACAGAATTTAAGTTGCAAAATGCTATAACCACTGCACACATGCACATAACTGTAGAGGAAGAACAAATTTCCACAAGGGCATAACTTATCAGTTAATAGTGGCTAAATCTGAGCAGAAGGGACTGAATTTACACTCTTAAGCTACTTTTTCCACAAAATCAAGCTCATAAACAAGAAAGTAAACAACCAAATCCCATCTTGGATCATCTCATTTCACAGCTTCCAACGCAGACAAAGTGTGCTCTGCCACTGTTTCTCCCCAGACACTATGCCTGCAGTTCTTGTCCTCTGGCCCACACCAGAGGGACAAGAACTTGTCCACAGATATGGTTTCTGGGAACAGTGTTCTCAGGACCAGCTTCAGGCACTTTCCCTCCGGAGACATCCACCAAGCCTGTGGTATTCAGAGTCAGTGAAGCTGGGCTCAGCTACAGAACCACCTGGGACACTGCGACATTGGAGAATCTTAAACCAAAGTAGTGCTCTTGTTGAAGGTTAACAGGGAAATGTTATAGGAAAGAAGCAGGGGTCTGAGAAGAAGAGAGATCATGGTCATAAAAAATAGCCACAGATCCAAAGACACACTCTGTGGTATAGAACAACTTTGCATTACAATTCTTTTAAAACAGATATATTCTTAGGAACTTCAAAAGAATTTATAGCTCAGAGAGTCCAACTCTTTCATTTTACAAATGATGGATTTTGGTGCAGAAAGTTTAAATAATTTAGCTTAAATTATATGTCAATGTCATTCTTTAACATTCTAGTCAATGAAAGAATGTGACATCAACAAGTATCAAGATGTTTTCAAAAACCTACACAATTATCAACCATGTTTTAGAGGAAGGGGAAAAGTGGATGTCACATAAGAGCCAGCAGCAAAAAGCTCCAAAGCCCTGACTATCCATAATTAATGCCAGGTTAAGGCATTGAGAGACTTCATTATCATAGGAGAATATGATTTTCTGAAATATTCCAAAGAATATTTATAGGTTATGAAATATAAAAGAACAAGTTTTCAGAACAATTTGAGTGGCTGCTGAAGATTTTTTTTTAATGCAAATGCTCTATATCTGAACCACAGTCATGATAAATGGGAAAGAGGATGCATGGATGACTTTTAAAAGACATATGTCAGGAAGTAAGCTCTAGCTGAGAGAGAATATAGTATGGGAAAATATTTTGGAACATTTTTCATTTTTTTAAGAGAATGGAAAAATAGAATGGGTAGAAAGTAATTGTTCATTGTTCATCTTAGTTTTTTTTTAATTATATTATTTTTGGTTCTCCCCTCCAAAAATGATAGCGCTAGAGAAGACAAAATAAAAGTGATAGTAGTGTTCACCAAGAGAGAAATTGGAATAGAGAGCAGTTTTGCAGCAAAATAGAAAAATGCATAGGACAGCCAGGCATGGTGGCACACGCTTGTAATCCCAGCATTTCAGAGTCTGAGACCAGAGGATCTGGGTTCATGGCCAGTCTCAGCTACCTAGTGAGGCACTCCACAACTTAGTGAGACCCTATTTCAAAATAAATAATAAAAAATAGGGCTAGGGGTATAGCTCGGAGGTAGAATGCCTCTGAGTTCAATCCCCAGTACCACAAAAAAAAAAAAAAAGAAAAAAGAAAAAAGAAAAAAGAAAAAGAAAAATGTATAGGATAGGGATAGTTTTCCCAAAGTGGATTTTATAAAATTTTATAGAGTATACTTTAATATTTTTGAGACAAGAAATATTAATGTGCATAGAAGAAATGTGCAAATAGTGGCATTTTGAGTAGGACAACCCCTTTGAGTAGGACAACCCTTTCATACCATAGATATACATGGTACTTAGCTAACTCCTATGATTAGAAATCATGAGTGTGCAGATATAGAGGAATTTTCCATATCCTAGGAATCCATTTGTACTGAGATATTTTCTTAAGATGGCTTTCTTGACTTCTACTGAGAGGTAAGCTTTCCTTGATCAAATAAGTACCCACTGATATCAGAGCAAAGCTTCCTCAATTGTTTGAAAATAAATTGATCCAGAAAGATATCCCAGTCCATTTCACACTCAATAGCAATTCATGGAGATGAAACAAGAGTGCATTGTACAGAAATCCTCCTATCATTCTTTTTCTCCAAGCTGGTTTCTAGGTTGGAAAATTGAAGGTCAAAGGTTAATTGTGCTAAACATGTATTCTAGACTAATCTCTTTAGGATTCCAACTCCTAGTCCCTAACTCACTTTTGACCCCTCTGACATACTACATGTTTCTCTTACTTTGACAGAAGGATGAAGACTAATTGTTCACTTTGATACAACCCTCAAAGTTAGAAGGAAAGGTTAGTAAGAAACCAAATCTTTTAGGATATAGTGAGTAGGGCAAAGCCTTTTACCAAACAAAAGTCAGTAACAATGGCTTCTCATTGATGAAAAGACATTGTTCATGGTTAAGTCTGTTTGAAGAAGTAACAGAAAAAAGAAGGCAAGGATGGAGTGAGGGAGAAAAAGTACAAAAGGAAAAGAGAACACAAAACCTTACATTTATTTGAAGCATATCAATAAGCCATATGAGAAAGTCTATCAGTGAGTATAACTTGTCAGGTCTGAGACCCCTTCTTCCCTGACTCCCCTTACCCTTGAAAATGCACCACAAAGGAAGTTAGGGAGAAAATGGGACATAAGAGGGACTCCAGATGAAGGAGAATTCTTAGGTGAACAAAGAATTTGATTTTACTGAAGGTGATGGGGGGAGGGGGGGACACCTTAATAAGCATGATGTACTTAATGATCACATCAAAGTCAATCACTAAACTGACCTTGAGAAGGAGGGAGAAAGAGGGAGGGAGGTGGAAATTGGGGAAGGGTTAATGAGAAATGTGTGCATGGATGTCTTTACCTATACTAGCTTGTACCCAACAAAGATATGTGATTAACCCTGTTGTACACAAGAAATGTATAAAAATCCATGCTAAAAAAAAAAATCCCAAGCTTTGCCAGCAAGGTAAATCAAATATGTCCCTCTGGCCATACTGACAAAAAAATATTCACCATACTACCAGAGCCCCCCAATACAAAAAGGAAACCCAATAAATAAAAAGATATTTGTAGACATGAGGGGATATTATAATAAAAGAAAGTTAAAAGAAAAGAAAAGAAAATGCACCACAAAAACCACAGAATGATATTTTAAGCAATAATCTATAAAAGGCAGCTACACAGAAAAGCAGAGAAGATTCCACTACCCTATGCACAAATACAATCACATGGGCATACAGAACCCATGTTTTTACCTATAGTAGTAAATGTTAGCCACTAACAAAAATGTGAGACATGAGCTAGAAACAAAGTTCATCTTGGGCTGAACAACATACATGAAAATCATTAAAGAGAGGTTCTCCATTCCAAATTTAAATGGACTGTTCCTGGAGAATGTTACTGCAAGCAGATGTATTTACTTTATGTAGGTTCAATATTTCCCAGCAATGGGTTTCCAAATTTAAGGTGCCTTAAAATATTAGAGTGCTAGCAAGGTATAGTGGCACACACTTGTAATCCCAGTACTTGTGAGACTGAGACTGGAGGATTACGGTTCGCAGCCAGCCTCAGCTACTTAGTGAGGCCCTCTGCAACTTAGTGAGACCCTGTTTCCAAATAAAGAATAAAAAATAGGGCTGGGGCTGTAGCTTCGAGGTAGAATGCCCCTGGGTTCCATCCCCAGTACAGCAACAACAACAACAACAAAAAAGAATACTAGGGTGCTTATTAGAAATGCAGTGAGAAATGTCTCACTCTAATCTACTGAATTATAACTTTCTTCCTTTCTCCCCCTCCCTTCTCTTTCCTTTTTTTTTTTAATTTTTCTTTTTTTTTTTTATTTTTGTGGTACTGGGGATTGAACCCAGGGGCATTCTACCTTTGAACTACACCCCAACTCTCTTTTATTTTATTTTTTATTTTGAAGCAGAGTTTCATTAAGTTACAAAAGGCCTTGCTAAATTGCTGAGGCCAGCCATGAACCTGTTATCTTCCCGTCTCAGCTTCCCAAGTACTGGGATTACAGGCCAGTGCTACCATGCCCAGATGAATTATAATTTAATTATAATTTCTAGGAATGAATATAAAAAACATCCCTGCATGTTAACATGCACTCTAGAGTTGACTACGCGGCAGGTTGCTTTGGCTCTTACTTTGAGACCCTCCTATACATTCTACCCATGCCCTGTCCCCTGAACACAAGCCTGGGGTATATTGGATCATCCAGTTCAATTACAAAAACACAATGTCTTATTTTGGGAGGATACAAGGTTGATACATCTAAAAATAGATTAGGAATGACAGGACAAATGGAATGATTTTGAAAAATTGTCCTGGAATAGGCTACATTAAAGTTCAGGCTTGAAAGACAGTATATTTAATTTGTTTACCATTAAAATGGAGATAAAAAATGCTTTCCTCTAAACATTTAAAATTTATTATACAGATGATATATTACTTTATATTTTGAAATAGAAGGTCTAATAATACTTCTAACATATGAAATGCCAATAAGTACTAGTTGAGTTAGTAAATGCTAAGACCACAACAAAGTAGGTTCATTAAAAAAATAATCACAATCTAGCCACTTTGATAAAACATTTGTAATTTGTTGATGCTGGGGTTGTTTTGAAATTAGAAGACCCAATAAACTCAACCAAAAGGCTTTTAGAACTGATCAACAAATTCAACAAAGAGTCTGGATACAAAATCAATCTTAAAAAATCAGGAGCTTTTATGTATGCCAACCATAAATACACTGAAAAATAACCCAGAAAACATTTCCACTCACAATATCCCACAAACCAATAAAATACTTAGGAATAAACCTAACCAAGGAGGTAAAAGACCTCCACAAGGAAAATTATAAAACACTGAAAAAAGAAATTGAAGATCTTAGAAGATGGAAGGACCTCCCATGCTCTTGGATAGGCAGAATAAATATCATAAAAAATGGCCATTCCCCCAAAAGTAGTCTATAGATTCAATGCAATGCCCATTAAATTACCAAGGTCATTCTTCACTAAAATCAGTCCTTAAATTCATTTGGAACCACAAAAAAATCAGAATAGCCAAAGTTTCTTAGCAAATGATCTAAATAGACACTTCCCAAAAAAGAAATACAGAGGGCCAATAAATGTTTGAAAAACAGTTCAACATCATTAGCAATCAGAGAGATGCAAATCAAAACTACCCTGAGATTTCACTTAACCCCAATTAGAATGTCAATCATTAAAAACACAACAACAAATGCTGGAGAGGGTGTGGAGAAATAGGAACCCTAATACATTGTTGGTCGGATTGCAAATTAGTGCAGCCACTTTGTAAAACAGTGTGGAGCATCCTCAGAAGAATGGGAATGAACCTACCATATCACCCAGTGATACCACTCCTGGATATTTACCCAAAAGAATAGAAACCAAACTATCAGAGTAATGCTTGCATATCTATGCTTATAGTGACACAATTCATAATTTCCAAATTATGGAACCAGCTGAGATGTCCACCAACAGATGAATGGATTACAAAACTATGATATATATTTGCAGGGAAATGGAGAACATTAAGCTAAGTAAGAGTAGTCAGCCTAAAAAGTTAAAGATGTTCTCCCTAATATGCAGAAGCTAGGGAGAAAACAAGACATAGGAGGGACTCAAGACAAAGGAGAAACCTTAGATGAGTGATGAAGGCAATCTTACTGAGGGAGATGGGAAAGGGGAAAGAGAAACACCTCAATGGACATGATGTACATATACAAACTTATCAAAGTCAATCACTGTGCTGTGTATGGGAAGGAGGAAAGGGAGAGAGAACAGGGAGTGAACTGGGGGAGGGCTAAATGAGTGCTGTGTGCAGGTATGCCTCTACCACTCTGAAGTTCATCAAGATATATGATTAAAATGCACAAATAAAATAATATATATATATATAAAGGATAACATAACATAAATTTTAAAACTAACTGTGCTTTTTAAAACAGAATTTTGAAGAGAATAGCACTTCCCTATATTCCTGGAAATCTTTCAAATGTCTTGCTTAATAGAAGATATCCAGGTGTTCATTTATATTTCTGTATTCTGTCTATTGCAATATCACATCATGCAGTCAATGAAAAACTCTACTGTGCCATAACTAAAAAATTAGAGAAAAAAGGGCAAATAAAATTTTACTATTATTGCAAAAATAGTTTTGACTTCACTGGAAAAGTATTACAACCCCCACACCCACCTCTGGCCTCCAAGGCTTACTTAAGAACTATTGCTCTAATGCTTGAATAAAATTTAGAGACTAGCTGGGTGTGATGGCTCACACCTGCAACACTAGTACTTGAGAAACTGAGACAGGAGGATCATGGGTTTAAGGGGAGCCTCGAAAGTTTAGCAAGACCCTGTTTCAAAAATAAATAAATAAATAAATATAAAGAACCAGGAATGTAGCTCAGAAATAGAAGGCCTCGGGGTGCAATCTTGAATACCATGGTAGGAGGCAGAGGGTAAGAATTAGAGACCAGATTCATTATTTGTTTTTGGTATAGAATTTACATCTATGCCCTATTTTGTTTCCTCATTCAAAAGCTTCATGGTGGAAAAAACAATATCTCACAAGTTTCAGATATCATTTATAGCCTGTGGAAGGTCTGCCTAGAATCATAGTATATATTAATATGTAATATTGAATTATTGAATTATTGAAACCCATAATGTCTTTAATGACTTTTAAAATATATGATGTAGGGGACTTCCAGGAAGATGGCGACGGAGTGAGACACATCTCAAGAGGTGCTGTGAGCTTGATTCAAATCAGTCGTGGAACCAACTTTTTGAAAGAACAAAAAAAGCAACAAAAGGGTGAAAAATGCTGTGAAAACTGGAACGCAGCTGAGCAGAATCCGGAAGGCCGACCAGGGAGAGCAAGGAAGCCCGTCTCCGCGGCTGCGGAGCCAAGCTGCTGAGCGGAAGTCGCCATTGAGCCGGCCCCCGGTGTGGGATCTACTAAAAAAGAAATATACAACAACCCTCTCCACCCCACTGGCCAGAGGCGGAGTGAGCGACTCCTGAACTCCTCATCCTAGCCAGACGGCATTTCGAGGCACCTTCGACAGAGACCAGAACGCATGGTATGACCAGCTTAAGCCCGTGCAGGCCCATCCCAGCTCACCTCTCCCCACAGAGCTGGAGCAGAGATAACTGCACTGCAGAGCTTGAATCAAAACGGCCACAGGAGCAGCTTCTCGACGGAAGGAAGGAGAAGAAAAGCAGCTTAAAAGTGAGTAAAGAATCATGCAGGAGGTATCACAATACCTGACTTCAATCTTTACTACAAAGCCACAGTAATAAAAACAGCATGGTATTGGCACAAAAACAGACACACAGACCAATGGAGCAGAATAGAAGATTCAGAAACAGACCCACATGCTTACAGTCAATTGATTTTTGACAAAGGAGCCAAAAACATACACTGGAAAAAAGATAGCCTCTTTAACAAATGGTGTTGGCAAAACTGGTTCACCATATGCAGGAAAATGGAAATAAACCCCACTTTCTCACCCTGCACAAGAGTCAAATCCAGGTGGATCAAAGACCTGGGAATCAGACTGGAGACCTTGCAGCTACTTGAAGAGGGCATAGGCCCAACACTTGAACACATAGGCACAGGTCAAAACTTTCTCAACAAGACCTCAAAAGCACAAGCAGCTCAAAGGAAGATCAATCCATGGGATTGCATTAAACTAAAGAGCTTCTGCACAGCAAAGGAAACTATCAAGAATCTCAACAGAAAACCCGCAGAGTGGGAGAAAATTTTTGCCAGCTACTCTTCCGATAGAGGACTAATATCTAGGATATACAGAGAACTCAAGAAAATCACAGCTAAGAAAACAAATAACCCAATCAAAAAATGGGCAAAGGATCTAAATAGACACTTCACAAAAGAAGAAATACAAATGTCCAATAAATGTATGAGGAAATGTTCCACATCATTAGC
>PVLC010026542.1:0-22615 GCA_004027655.1 Graphiurus murinus | reverse complement strand
AAAAAAAAAAAAAAAAAAGAAATCCTATGCTGGGCATGGTGGCACACATCTGTCTCTGTCATCCCAGTACTTGGGAGGCTGATCCTTGTGAACCTGAGGATCACAGGTTCAAGAAGAGCCTCAGCAACTAGCGAGACTCCCAGCAACCTAGCAAGACCCTGTTTCAGAACAAAAAATAAAAAAGGGCTGGGGACATTGTGACACATGCCTGTAACTCCAGTACTTGGGATGCGGAGAAGGAGGATTACAGATTTGAAGCCAGCCTCAGCAACTTTGTGAGGCTCTCAGCAACTTGGTGCAATCCTGTTTCCAAATATAATGGACTGGGGTTGTAGCTTGGAGGTAGAATACCCCTGGGTTCAATCCCCAGGACTACAAAAAGTGTATGTGTGTTGGGGGTGGGGTGGGGGTGAGGGATGTAGCTCAGAGATAGAGATAAAATGCCTCTGGGTTCAAAAAAGAAACCTTATAGTTTTGAGTTGTGGTAACCTAATCCTATCATCCCCAGCCCTAAACAACAGTAATCTGCTTTATATCTGTATAGATTTGCCTATTCTGGGCATTTCATATAAAAGGAATCTTATACTGTATGTTTTTTAATGATTGGCTAATATTCATTAGGATGATATATAACTTTATCCATGTTGTAGCTTGAATCAGTACTTTATTTCTTTTGATCACCACATAGTAATAGTACTACTTAGTAATAATGGTATGAATTTGTTCATTTATCACTTCATGGACATTCATGTTTTTACTTTTTGGCAGTTGACTTGTGGCTGTGTCAGTGAATGTGTCTTTTCTCTTGAATGTAGGCCTAGGAGTGGAATTGTTGGGACTTACGGTAATTCTGTGTTTAATGTTTGAAGGCAAGTTGCTGGAAATTAAAGATGGCCTTGTGCTTGCTAAGTACATGCTGTAGAGCTCGACTGCACCCCCAGCCATAGGCTTCATCTTTTGAGGAACTGTCAGATTGATTTCTAAAGTAGCTGAAGCATTTTACATATCTTATCTAACACTTTTTTTTGCGGTACTGGGGATTGAACTCAGGGGCATTCTACCTCTGAGCTATACCTCCAGCCCTAGTTTTTATTCTTTATTTTGAAACCGGGTTGCTAAATAGCTGAGGCTGACCTCAAACCCGGATCCTCCAGTCTCAGCCTCCCAAATGCTGGGATTACAAGCGTGGGCCACCACGCCCGGCTTCTAACACATTTAACTGTAGACATTCTAGTACCCACCCCCCAACTCTTATGACACACATTCCTGTGTGTCATTGTGGTGTGTGTGTGTATATAGATGTAGAGGATTAAACTCAGGGGTATTCTACCTCCAAGCTCCACTCCCAGCCCTATTTTATTTTTTGTTTTGAAACGGTCTCCTTAGGTTGCTGCTGAGAGTCTTGCTACATTACTGAGGCTTTCCTTGAACCAGTTATCCTATCTCAGCCTCCCACATATTGGAATTACAGGTGTGTGCCACCGCACCTGGATGTGACTTGTGGTTTCTTGCTTTAACTAAATTGATCTTGGTATGACTTGCTTCCTCCTATAATTTGCTCATTGTTGTGCCTACTGGTTCACTTGTGTACGTATTTTACCACTCATCTTGCTGAACTCCAGACCGGGCATGATGGCTGGTCTTGAAAATAACACTGCCTGTCCTTATAAATAAGAATAGAAAGCCAGGCATGGTGACACAGGCTTATAGTCCCAGTACTTGGGAGGCTGAGACAGGAGGATCCAGGTTTGCAGCCAGCCTCAGCTTAGTGAGGCTATCCACAACTCAGTGAGACCCTGTTTTAAAATAAAGAATAAAAAACGGGACTGGGGGTGCAGCTCAGAGGTAGAATGCCCCCAGGTTCAATCCCCAGTGCCATAAAAAATAAAAAAAAATAAAATAAAAAGAAGATAGGGCTTGTGATTGTTTTCTATAGGAGCAGGCCATTCCACTTTTTACTGCCTTTTGTTCTGATAATGAAGCTATCTATTAAAATGGAAGATGTATGAGATTATATATTTCTGCAGGAATACATCTGGTTTAAAAATGTATGTTAAGGGGGAAACAAATCAATAGTATTAGGAGTTAGGATAGTGGCTACAACTCTTGGTTGTGGTAGTGTCAGGAAGAGGATTTCATGACCAGGAAAATATGTTGACTAGTCAATCTTTTTTTTTTTTTTTTTTTTGCGGTACTGGGGATTGAACTCAGGGGCATTCTACCTCCGAGCTATACCTCCAGCCCTAGTTTTTATTCTTTATTTTGAAACCGGGTCTCGCTAAGTTGTGGAGTGCCTCACTAGGTAGCTGAGGCTGGCCTCGAACCCGGATCCTCTGGTCTCAGCCTCCCAAATGCTGGGATTACAAGCCTGTGCCACCACGCCCGGCACTAGTCAATCTTTTGAATTCATTTTTGTAACTTTATTTTTAATTTTCTTAACATTTAAGTTAAATTTATTTCTTAAATTGATACATGAAAATGTGATGATTTGATACCTATATATATATTGTATAATTGTGTGTGTGTAGAACTGGGGATTGAAACTCCATGGGCATTCTAGAACTCTGAGCTACATCCCCAGATCGATCGATCGATCGATCGATCTGTCTGTCTATCATTCAGTCATTTGGAAACAGGGTCTCACTAGGTTGATGAGGATCTCAGTACTTGTTGAGGCTGTCCTTGAACCTGTGATCCTCCTGTTTCAGCCTTCTAAGTACTGGAATTACAGGTGTGTGCCACTATGGCCAGCCGTTGTATAATTTTTAGATAAGGTTAAACATATCTATCTCCTCAGATGTTCATCATTTCCTAAGAGTGTAAATATTCAAAATCTTTTCTTCTAGCTTTTTAAATTATACACTATATTGTTATCTATAGTCACCCTACTGTGCACACTATACCACACTATTAACTTTTTACTCCTAACTATAACTAGTATCCACTGATCAATCCCTATTCTTCCCTCCCTCTACTCTGCTAAGCCTCTGGTAACTGCTTCTCAACTTCGGTGAGATCACCTTTTTTAGATTTCACGTATGAATGAGATCATGTGGTATTTTATCTTTTTGCCTAGCTATTTCACTTAACATAATGATTTCCAGTTCCATCCATAGTTTCACAAATGACCAGATTTCATTCTTTTTGTTTTTTATGGCTGAATAGTATTCCATGATGTATATGTATCACATTTTCTTTATGCATTCATTAGGTGATGGCCACTTAGAGTGTTCTCGAATTTCTTGGCTATTGTGAATAACACTACAATGAACATGGGAGAGCAGATGTCTCTTTGACAGACTGATTTAATTTCTTTTGGTCATAAACTAATTAATGAGATTGCTGAATCATATGTTAGTCTTTTATATTCTAGTTCTTTAGATTTACTAAAATAATTTTTTTTTTTTTTTTTGCGGTGCTGGGGATTGAACTCAGGGGCGTTCTACCTCCGAGCTATACCCCCAGCCCTATTTTTTATTCTTTATTTTGAAACCGAGTCTCTCAAAGTTGCGGAGTTCCTCACTAGGTAGCTGAGGCTGGCCTCGAACCCGGATCCTCCGGTCTCAGCCTCCCAAATGCTGGGATTACAAGCGTGCGCCACCACGCCCGGCTACTAAAATAAATTTTAAAGAAGTTTTTTTTTTGCAGTACTGGGGATTGAACTCAGGGGCATTCTACCTCCGAGCTACACCCCCAGCCCTATTTTTTATTCTTTATTTTGAAACCGGGTCTCGCTAAGTTGCGGAGTGCCTCACTAGGTAGCTGAGGCTGGCCTTGAACCCGGATCCTGCGGTCTCAGCCTCTGGAATGCTGGGATTACAATCGTGCACCACCATGCCCGGCTCTAAAGAAGTTTTTGATTTTGATCAGATATATCACCAAAGGTAGCAAAATATACAGTAATATTAGTTTTTGGTTAATAGAAGTTTTCAAGTAGGCTTTATGTCCTGTGATAGTTTCTGCATTTCGGGCATAAGTAGAGGTATCAAAGAAAAATATTTTATAAGAAAAGCAAAGTGGCCAGCATGGTGATGCATGCCTATAATCAGAGTAGTTGGGAGGCTGAGACAAGATCACAAATTCGAGGCCAGCTTGAGCAACTTAGTGAAATGCAATTTTTTTTGCGGTTCTGGGGGTTGAACTCAGGGATATTCTACCTCCAAGCTATACCCCCAGCCCTATTTTTTATTTATTTTGAAACAGCGTCTCACTAAGTTGCGGAGGACCTCACTAGGTAGCTGAGGCTGGCCGAGAACTCGGATCCTCCGGTCTCAGCCTCCCAAATGCTGGGATTACAAGCGTGCGCCACCATGCCCAGCTGTGAAATGCTATTTGAAAATAAAATAGGGCTGGAGATGTAGCTCAAGAGGTAGAAAGCCCTTGGGTCCAATCCCCAGTAACATGTCTATGCATGTGTGTGTACACGAACACACACATACACACACACCCACCAAACAGTAAAGTGACTTGTTATAGTGATTTTGTATTCTGTTAAGAAAAATTCTGCCTTATTACAAGGGATGTTCTCAGTGGATTTTTTTTTTGGGGGGGGGATACTGAGGATTGAGCCCCTGGCATTCTACCTCTGAGTTGCACCCCCAGCCCTATTTTTTATTCTTACTTTGAAACAGGGTCTCGCTAAATTGTGGAGGGCTTCACTAAGTAGCTGAGGCTGGCTAAGAACCTGCAATCCTCCTGAGGTCTCAGCCTCCCAAGTACTGGGGTTACAAGTGTGTGCCACCATGACCGTCTTCTCAGTGGAATTTGAGAGTATACGTCAATGAAATAGCATGATAAACATGTTAAAATATTTTTAATATCTTATTGTGTCTTCTAGGACTTCCTTAAAGCTTCCCATGTCTCAATGGACTCCTGAATATAACAAGCTGTATACCTTAAAAGTGGATATGAAGAGTGAGATTCCTTCTGATGCACCAAAGACACAGGAGAGTCTGAAAGGGATCCTTCTACGTCCAGAGCCCATTGGGACAGCCAAAAGCTTTCCTGCAGGAGTTGAAATGATTAATAATAAAGTGGGGAATGAATTCTCTCACTTGTGTGATGATTCTCAAAAACAAGAGAAGGACATGAATGGTAACCAGCGAGAACAAGAAAAAAGTGTTGTGAGGAAAAAACGCAAAAGCCAGCAGGCTGGCCCTTCGTATATGCAGAATTGTGTTAAAGAGAATCAGGGAATCTTAGGATTGAGGCAACACCTAGAAACACAAAGTGAAGATAATGATTCCTCCTTTAGTGATTGTCTTTCTTCTCCTTCATCCAGTCTGCATTTTGGAGACTCTGATACTGTGACTTCGGATGAAGATAAAGAAGTCTCTGTAAGACATTCTCAGACCATTTTGAGTGCTAAAAGTAGAAGTCATAGTGCACGGTCCCAAAAGTGGCCCCGAACTGAGACAGAATCTGTGTCAGGATTGTTAATGAAAAGACCCTGTTTTCATAGCAGTTCATTAAGGAGACTTCCATGCAGAAAGAGATTTGTAAAAAACAATTCCTCCCAGAGGACACAGAAGCAAAAAGAGAGGATATTAATGCAGAGGAAAAAACGAGAAGTGTTAGCACGGAGAAAGTATGCATTGCTCCCCAGTTCTAGTAGTTCTAGTGAGAATGACCTCAGCAGTGAATCCTCTTCCAGCTCATCTACTGAAGGAGAAGAGGATTTGTTTGTTTCTGCTAGTGAAAACCACCAAAATAATCCAGCTGCTCCCTCAGGTAAGAATATTCTAGTAAAACATGACAGGTATTACATTATATTGGTATCTATTTTCTTGTTTCTGTGATGTAGGGGTTTACTATATTTAAAAGGATTATCAGCTGGGCATGGTAGTGCATGCTTATAATCCTGGTACTTCGGAGGCTGAGACAGGAGGATCCTGGTTTGCAGCCAGCCTCAGCTACTTAGTGAGGCCCTCTGCAACTTAGTGAGACTTTATTTCAAAATAAAGAATAAAAAATTGGGCTGGGGATGTAGCTTGAAGTAAAATGCCTCTGTAACACCCCCCCACACACACACACACAAAAGAATAAAAAATAGGACTGGGAGTGGAACTCAGGGGTAGAATGCCTGAGTCCATTCCCCAGTACTGCAAAAAAGAATAAAACAAAACAAAACAAAAACAAAACTTATTTATTTAATTTATTTTGTTGTACTGAGGATTGAACCCAGTGGCATTCTACTTCCAGGCTGCACCCCTAGACCTGTTTTTTATTCTTTATTTTGAAACAGGGACTCACTAAGTAACAGAGGCCTCCCAAATGCTGGGATTACAAGCATGTGCCACCACACCCGGCTTAACTTTTATTTTTAAACCACATAAATAAATTACCAACTCATGCATTAAACCATGACTAATTCCAAGATAAAAATCAGAAATTTCTAGTAACAAAATCAGAATTGGTTGCCTTTTTAAAGAATAAACATGTACCCCCTCTTACACATAGATTATATTTTAAATGAATTATTGATTTAAGGCACAAATTATTTTTCTATATTCTTTAGTATGTTTAACTTTTGTGAATACTTTTTCAGCTATGCAATGAATTTTTTCACATTTAATCATAGTAAGAATTCTAATCACTAAAAGACTTAGTAATTATTTTTCCTTAAAGTACTCTGTTCTTATTTGTTACCTTATCATGTCTGTATAGCTGAAAAATACTTCAGAGTATTTGAGTGGTAACTTACTTAAATACTGGGGCTCATAAACTTTTGGTTCTGACAGTGCTCAGTCTAGCATATGAGGGCAATAGCATTTTTTTATTTTTTTGGTACTGGGGATTGAATTCAGGGACATTCTACATTCAAGCTCTATCCCCAGCCCTATTTTTTATTCTTTATTTTGAAACAGGGACTCACTAAGTTGTGGAGTGCCTCACTAGGTAGCTGAGGCTGGCCGAGAACCTGGATCCTCCAGTCTCAGCCTCCCAAATGTTGGGATTACAAGCGTGTGCCACCATGCCCAGCTCAGCAATAGCATTTTTACACCTGCTTTTGTGCACTTGCTCTTTCTGATGTATGTATGTATGTGCGTATTTCTTTCTTTCTTTTTTTTTTTTTTTTTGGTGAGGATTGAACCCAGGGACATTCTACCTCTGAGCTACACCCCCAGCCCTTTTTATTTTTTATTTTGGAACAGTCTCACTAAATTGCAGAGGGCCTCACTGCTTTGCTGAGGCTGGCCACAAACCTGTGATCCTCCTGTCTCAGCCTCCCAAGTACTGGAATTACAAGTGTGAGCCACCATACGTGGCTCAAAGTAGATATTTAAGTAGAATAAATTTATGTGCAGAATTTTCCTTGTATACAGACCATTCCAAGATAATGCATCATTTTTCATTTTTACAGTTATAATTTAAAGTGTTACTTAACTGAGTATTGAAGAGTTAAGTCTGAAATAAGAGAAGTAAAAGGGTAATTTCTTGTGAAATTTGGAAAAAAGGGAATGGGGGTATAGAGAATTTTTTTTTTTTTTTTTTGCAGTTCTGGGGGTTGAACTCAGGGGCATTCTACCTCCGAGCTACACCCCCAGCCCTATTTTTTATTCTTTATTTTGAAACCGGGTCTCACTAAGTTGCGGAGTGCCTCACTAGGTAGCTGAAGCTGGCCGCGAACCTGGATCCTCAGGTCTGAGCCTCCTGAATGCTGGGATTACAAGCATGCGACACCACGCCCGGCTCTTTTTTTACACTTTTGAAACAGGTTCTCACTAAGTTGTTTTTGTTCAGTGACTGAGGCTGCCTTGGAAACTGCCATCCTCTTCTCTCAGCTTCCCAAGAATTGGGATTACAGGCATGCACCACCATGTCTAGCCAACTATATTATTTTTAGACATAACTCTCAAATGTTTATCTCTGAAAACATAGATTCAAAAAGTTGATATGCTCCTGATGTGTTCTGGTTTCCAGACAAGTATTTTGTTTTAAGCTCCTTTTTTTTTTTTAAAAAAATAATGATTTAATACTAAGAAAGTATAAAACAAGAAATAAAAGTTATTTCTTCATAGATTTCAGTTTTATTACCCTGACATAATCACTGTTGGCAATTTCTTTGTGTGTGTGTGAGCACAGGAAGGGTACTGGGGTTTGAACCAGGGCCTCATGCATGGCAGGTAAGCACTCTATCACTGAGCCACATTAGCCCACTGTTGCCAGTTTCTTTTTTTTTTTCAGTACTGGGGATTGAACTTGAACCCAGGGGCATTCTACCTCCGAGCTATATACCCCCAGCCCTATTTTTTTTTTTTTTTGCAGTACT
Source organism: Graphiurus murinus (assembly GCA_004027655.1). Taxonomy (NCBI): domain Eukaryota; kingdom Metazoa; phylum Chordata; class Mammalia; order Rodentia; family Gliridae; genus Graphiurus; species Graphiurus murinus. Next base: position 14,343 of record PVLC010026542.1, on the reverse strand, counting down.
AGGGATTGAACTCAGGGGCGTTCTACCTCCGAGCTATACCCCCAGCCCTATTTTTTATTCTTTATTTTGAAACCTAGTCTCACTAAGTTGTGGAGTGCCTCACTAGGTAGCTGAGGCTGGCCACGAACACGGATCCTCCGGTCTCAGCCTCCCAAATGCTGCGATTACAAGCGTGCGCCACCACGCCTGGCTCCTGTTTTTTATTCTTTACTTTGAAACAGGGTGCCACTAAGTTGTGGAGGGCCTCACTAAGCAGCTGAGGCTGGCGGCGAACCCGGATTCTGTCTCACCTCCCAAGTACTGGGATTACGAGCGTGCGCCACCATGCCTGGCTTATTTTATTTTTATATTATTATTATTATTATTATTATTATTATTATTATTATTATTATTATTATTATTATTTTGCGGTACTAGAGAATAAACCCAGGGGCATTCTACCTCCAGGCTACCCCCCGTAGCCCTATTTTTTATTCTTTATTTTGAAACAGGGTCTCACTAAGTTTTGGAGGCCCTCACTAAGCAGCTATGGCTGGCTGCTAACCCGGATTCTGTCTCACGTCCCAAGTACTGGGATTACAAGTGTTCGATATCACGCCCGGCTCTGTTGCCAGTTTCTTCATGTAGGTTTTTGCATATCATTATGCAGATTATCTCATTCTTTATAACAATTGTATAGTTCCCTGTGTTTGGTTGTTTTAAAATGTAACCAGCTTTTTTTTGGTGTGTGTGTGTGTGTGTGTGTGTGTGTGTGTGTGTGTGTGTGTGTTACTGGGCATTGAACCCAGGGGCATTTTACCTCCGAGCTATACCCCCAGCCCTATTTTTTATTCTTTATTTTGAAACATGGTCTCACTAAGTCATGGAGTGCCTCACTATATACTGCTGAGGCTGGCCAAGAACCCGAATTCTGTCTCACCTCCCCAGTACTGGGATTTCAAGTGTTGCATACCACGCCCGGCTGTTTTTTTGTTTTTTTGTGGTACTAGGGATTGAACTCAGGGGCATTCTATCTCCGAGCGCCAACCCAGACCTATTTTTTATTCTTTATTTTGAAACAGGGTCTCACTAAATTGCGGAGGTCCTTACTAAGTAACTGAGGCTTGCCACGAACCCGGATCCTCCTGTCTCAGCCTCCCAAGTACTGGGATTACAAGCATGTGCCACCACTCCCGGCATGTCTCAACTTCTAATTAGTTTTATCTACTACATATTAATATGATTTGCATAGGTGGATATTAGTTACTCAGGAGCTGCTACTGGGACTTTTTTCATACAATGTATATCAACACTTACTGGCTATTGCTGTAGTGAACTGACAGAAAAATGTTTCACATTTTATGATTTTTGTAATATGTTAAAACTCTCTAAAGCTCAACAATCCTAGATCACTTACTGGTTTGCCAACTCATTCAGAAATTAGTTAGGAGTCAGGCGTAGTGGCGCACGCTTGTAATCCCAGCATTCGGGAGGCTGAGACCGGAGGATCCAGGTTCACGGCCAACCTCAGCTACCTAGTGAGGCACTCCGTACCTTAGACTCGGTTTCAAAATAAAGAATACAAAAATAGACCTGGGGGTATAGCTCGGAGGTAGAATGCCTCTGAGTTCAATGCCCAGTACCGCAAAAAGATCCGGTCATGGTGGCGTACCCTTGTAATCCCAGCATTTGGGAGGCTGAGACCGGAGGATCCCGGTTCGCAGCCAGCCTCAGCTACCTAGTGAGGCACTCTGCAACTTAGTGAAACCCTGTTTCAAAATAAAGAATAAAAAAATAGGGCTGGGGTATAGCTGGGGTGTCAAATGCCCCTGAGTTCAATTCCCAGTACCGCGCAAAAAAAAAGAGAAATGAGTTAAGTCAGTATTTTGCATTGTATTACAACTATCAGTTCATGTGTTATAATTACCATATTTCTGAGAAATATTTACTTCTTGCTTCACCATTATTAGTTGACTTCAGAATTTTTTTTTAGGGTTTTCTGTTCATGCATAGAAAGCCAAAATTATATGTCACTGGGTTGTTAGCAAGCTTGTTGGCAGTTGAATTATTCCCAGTTACTGATTAGGCAGAGAATTTGTACATTCTATCCTGTTCCCTATAATATTTGTCAAGAACTTCAGATATTAACCTAATAGAACCTGCGTGTAAGAGTGGGTATTCATGAGCCGGGCGTGGTGGCACACGCTTGTAATCCCAGCATTCGGGAGGCTGAGACCGGAGGATCCGGGTTCGTGGCCAGCCTCAGCTACCTAGTGAGGCACTCCACAACTTAGTGAGACTCGGTTTCAAAATAAAGAATAAAAAATAGGGCTGGGGGTATACCTCGGAGGTAGAATGCCCCTGAGTTCAATTCCCAGTACCGCAAAAAAAAAAAAAGAGTGGGTATTCATTTTAGTGATATTTTTCTGAGATGTGTTCAGTGAACTTTCATCTGAACTGCTGGTTACTTTCCACTTTATAGCACTAAATCTTTAGGTTTTCTGATTGAGGATAAGACTTTCTTATAATTTATTAAATTTTTAGTCAGTAGGTGTTAAATGATTACATTACTTTCAAGTCTGGAGAAAAAATAAACATTATATATGCTACCTAATAAGAGCATCTAAGTATGTCAGGCTCATCTTCCCACTGTGGAGAAAAAACATTTTAACTACCTTGAAATGTAAACCTTTAGGACTATTAAAGTAGATGTGTTATGGTAAAATTGTTAATTTATTTACATATCAGATTGAATAAATGTTAACTTAGAAGTATTGCCTATTGTTATCCACATTTCCTGAGAACAATTTTATTCATACAATAAGGTTATCTTAGACATTGGTGTGTTGGTGTTTGCTAAAACCATTTTTCTAAAGTCATCAAGCACTGTATTCTAAGCATATCATCCTTATATACTTTGTGTGAGATATAGCACTTGCTGACTCCAAGAATTATGCTTTCACTAGAAACTTCATTTCAAATTGTAGATATTGTTTTACCTTATGTCATACAATGGTATTTATAAATTTATGCAATAAGTTGTGTATTAGCTGGGCGTGGTAGCACACACTTGTAATCCCAGTACTTGGGAGGCTGAGACCAGAGGATCCAGGTTTGTGGCCAGCTTCAGCTACCTAGTGAGGCACTCGGTAACTTAGTGAGACCCTGTTTCAAAATAAAGAATAAAAAGTAGGGCTGGGGGTATAGCTCAGAGGTAGAATGCCCCTGAGTTCAATCCCCAGTATTGTAAAAAAAAAAAAAAAAGTTTGTACAAGCAGATACAATTGTACAGTCCTAATATCAGGAATGATATCTAAATGTGTGAATATTCCTTTCTCCATTTCTGTAAAAGTAGCACTAATACGTTTTTTGGCTTTGCTTTATGACTTATAAGGTAATTTTCAGACATAACAAGAAAAAAGTATACAACGAACCTCCTACATATTCATACCTCTTGTCAGTTATTAACAGTCTGCCATCCTTACTTCATCTCTTACCTTTCTTTTTTCTTTCTTTTTCTCTCATTAAATGAAATCATAAGCTGGGCCTGGTGGCACACACTTGTAATCCCAGTACTTGGGAGGTTAAGACAGGAGAATCCAGGTTTGATGCCAGTTTTGGCAACTTAGCAAGACCCTGTTTCCAAATAAATAAAATCAGGCTGGGTTATAAGTGAGAGGTAGAATGCCTCTGGTTCAATCCCCAGTCCCACCCCTCCACCACCACGCCAAAAAAAAAAAAAAAAAAGAAAAAAAAATCATATATATGGTATATTTGTTTGAATTTCACGTAGCATAATTTTTTGATGTTTATCCTTAGATCAGTAATTAGTTTCTATTTATTAATTCCCTTAGAGTTTTTAGTGTATCACATTTTATTTATTCAGTTGTCAGTTGATGACATTTGAATTGTTTATAGTATTTGCCTGTTATGAATGTTCACATGTTGCAGTGAGCATTTAAGTGTAAATTTTTTTTTAATTGGTGCATTGTAATCATACATCTTTGTTAAATACAAGCTGGTAAAGGCATACAGGCAGACATTTCTCATTTAACCCTTCCCTAATTCCCGTCCCACTCCCTCGCCCTCCCTCTTTCTCAGGTTCAGTTTAGTGATTGACTTTGATATGTTTGTGAAAGCACATCATGTGCATTAGGGTGTCCCCCCTCTCTCCACATTACCTTCAGTTAAGTCAACTTCTTTGCTCATCTAAGGTTTCTTCTTCATCAGGAGTTCCTCTTATGCCCCATTTTCTCCCTAGCATCTGCATATTAGGGAGAGCATACAATTTTTTACTTTTTGTGACTTACTAATCTCACTTAGCATAATATTTTCCAGTTCCACCCATTTCCCTGCAAATAACATGATTTTGTTCTTCTTTATGGCTGAGTAAAATTCCATTGTGTACATATCCCATAGTTTTGTAATCCATTCATCTGTTGATGGACATCTTGGGTGGTACAAATTTTTATGTAGGATTGTTTTCATCTCTGTTGGATAACATGCTATGTGAAACCAAACACAAAAGACAAGTGCAAATTCTTTTTTTTTTTGTGGTACTGGGGATTGAACCCAGGGGCATTCTACCTCTGAGCTATACGCCCCAGACCTATTTTCAATTCTTTATTTTTGAAACAGGGTCTCACTAGGTTGCGGAGGGTCTCATTAAGTAGCTGAGGCTGGTGGGGAACCTGGATCCTCCTGTCTCAGCCTCCCAAGTACTGGAATTACAAACGTGTGCCGCCATGCCCAGCTACAAATTCTATTTATATGAATCATCTGAAATTTTCATATTCTTAGAAACAGATAGTAAAATGGCTCCAAGGGGGAGTGAGTATAATGGATATAGTTTCAGATTTGCAAGATGAAAAAGTTTGAAGCCGGGTGTGGTAGCGCATGCTCGTAATCCCAGCATTTGGGAGGCTAAGACTAGAGGATCCGGGTTTGCAGCCAGCCTCAGCTACCTAGTGAGGCACTCCGCAACTTAGTGAGACCCTGTTTCAAAAATAAAGAATACAAAATAGGACTGGGGGTATAGCTCAGATGTAGAATGCCCCTGAGTTCAATCTCCAGTACTGCAAAAAAAAGAAAAAAAAGAAAAAGTTTGGACATCTGTTCAGAATAATTTGAATAAGTAAGGCATGGTGGAGGTGTCACACGCCTGTAATCCCAGTATTTAGAAGGCTGAGACAGGAGGATCTCAGGTTCAAGGCCAGCTTCAACAACTTAAAGTTGTGAGACTATTTAAAAATAAAAAATAAAAAGGGCTGGGGGTGTACCTCAGAGACAGAACACCCCTGGTTTTAATCTCCAGTACTAAAAATTAAAAAAAAAAAAAAATCCTTAATGGTACTGAACTCAGAAACGGCTTAAATGGTTAGAAAAAAATAAAGCAAAGTTACATTGCATTCTTATATTGCTGGATATTTTCAAATCTGGTGCTGACTGGTTTTTTATTTTTTTTTTTGAGGTACTGGGGATTGAACTCATGGGAATTCTACCTCTGAGCTATACCCCCAGCCCTATTTTTTATTCTTTATTTTGAAACAGGGTCTCACTAAGTTGCGGAGTGCCTCACTAGGTAGCTGAGGCTGGCCGGGAACCCAGATCCTCCGGTCTCAGCCTCCCAAATGCTGGGAATACAAGTGTGCGCCACCACGCCTGGCTGATTGGTTTTTTTTTTTTTTTTTTGCGGTACTGGGGATTGGAACTCAGGGGGCATTCTACCTCCGAGCTATACCCCCAGCCCTATTTTTTTATTCTTTATTTTGAAACCGAGTCTCACTAAGTTGCGGAGTGCCTCACTAGGTAGCTAAGGCTGGCCGTGAACCCGGATCCTCCGGTCTCAGCCTCCCGAATGCTGGGATTACAAGCGTGCGCCACCACGCCCGGCTTCTGATTGGGTTTTTTTAAAAAAAGACATTCTTTTGTCTTCATCACTGTCACCTTACAACACAAATGATAGCTAAAAATTTATAAGCCATGTCTGTGATAAGAGTTTTCCTATTAGAAGTATATTGAGAATAGAACAACTTACTCACTTTGTGTATTTCCAATTTTTGAGCACATACTTTGTGCCATATACAATGCACGTCTACCCCGTCAAGAAACTGAAGCTTCAAAATTTTAAAAGACTTGCCAAGCACATGGTAAACAACATTTGGAATCAGACCTGATTCTAACTCCATTCTTTACACGAACTAATTAACCACTTGACTCTTGGGGGCTAGTTAATATCAAAAGCTTAATTCTCATAAAAGTTGTATTTTGATCCACCTCCTGTCTTTTGTATTAATATTTTATTTTATTTTTTTTCAGTACTGGGGATTGAACTCAGAGGCATTCTACCTCTGCGCTATACCCCCAGGCCTATTTTTTATTCTTTGTTTTAAAACAGGGTCTCACTAAGTTGCGGAATGCCTCACTAGGTAGCTGAGGCTGGCCGCGAACCCAGATCCTCCGGTCTCAGCCTCCCAAATGCTGGGATTACAAGTCTGCGCCACCACGCCCGGCTTAGTATTAAGGTTTTGTTTTTTTTTTTTTTTTTTTTTTTTTGCGGTACTGGTGATTGAACTCAGGGGCATTCTACCTCCGAGCTATATCCCCAGCCCTATTTTTTACTCTTTATTTTGAAACCGAGTCTCACTAAGTTGCGGAGTGCCTCACTAGGTAGCTGAGGCTGGCCGCGAACCCGGATCCTCCGGTGTCAGCCTCCCGAATCCTGGGATTACAAGCGTGCGCCACCACGCCCGGCTCCGGCTTAGTATTAATATTTTAAATTTCTGAAGTTATAGCAGCTTTGACTTTTACTTTGGGGACTCTTCTGTTGGGTATTTATCAATAAGAAATGATTACACAATTCTCCTTTCATTGTTTTTGTATGAATTTTGTAGTCTTAAAAGTAAAAATAAAAATGTTTGTCTAGCAATTAACCAACCAGCAGATGCCTTTTAAATGTTTTTTCTTTTTGTTTACAGGAAACATTGATGAAGATGTTGTGGTGATAGAAGCTTCCTTCACTCCTCAGGTCACTGCCAATGAAGAAATTAATGTTACCTCAACTGACAGTGAAGTGGAGATTGTAACAGTTGGAGAAAGCTATCGGTGAGAGTTTAATTACTACTTGTATATTTGAAGATTTAAAAATATTATTTAAACTTATTAATTTTGTTTGTGCTACACACACACACACACACACACACACACACAATTTTTTTTCCCGTTAGAGATCCAGTTTGAGTATTCTTATGTTAGATTAGTGGTTTTCAAACCAGAATGCATTAAATTCACCTGGAGAGATTATATTTCTAGAAAACACCCTTTCACACCCTTTCCCAAACTAAGGGAACTAAAATCTTAGGGATTATGGTTTTTTTTTTTAAGCACCCTAACTGTGCAGTCAAGTTAAGAATCATTACTCTACATAAATAATATGTTTTATTGGCCCCATCTTTCTAAAACAGATGTATTATTTCTCTTTGAGCTATAGGACTGCATATTCTACATATTATCCATGTATACTCTCGATCAAGTGAATTCCTTAAAAGTATATACCCCTCTAAGCCGGGTGTGGTGGCGCACGCTTGTAATCCCAGCATTCGGGAGGCTGACACCGGAGGATCTGGGTTCGCGGCCAGCCTCAGCTACCTAGTGAGGCACTCCGCAACTTAGTGAGACCCGGTTTCAAAATAAAGAATAAAAAATAGGGAGCCGGGCATGGTGGCCCACGCTTACAATACCAGCATTCGGGAGGCTGAGACCGGAGGATCCGGGTTCGCGGCCAGCCTCAGCTACCTAGTGAGGCACTCCGCAACTTAGTGAGACCCGATTTCAAAATAAAGAATAAAAAATAGGGCTGGGGGTGTAGCTCGGAGGTAAAATGCCCCTTAATTCAATCCCCAGTACCTCAAAAAAAAATACATATGTATATATGCTGGGGATTGAAATATATATATATATTTGCGGTGCTGGAGGTTGAACTTAATTCAATCCCCAGTACCTCAAAAAAAAATACATATATATATATGCTGGGTATTGAAATATATATATTTGCGGTGCTGGAGGTTGAACTAAGGGGCATTCTACCTCCGAGCTACACCCCCAGCCCTATTTTTTATTCTTTATTTTGAAATTGGGTCTCACTAAGTTGCGGAGTGCCTCACTAGGTAGCTGAGGTTGGCCGCGAACCCGGATCCTCCGGTCTCAGCCTCCCGAATGCTGGTATTGTAAGCATGGGCCACCATGCCTGGCTCTGCAAAGTGTTCTTGAAATAGAATTCTAAATCTTAAATGAATGATTGGTCTAACATAGCATTTCTTTTCTTTTCCATTTTTTTCTTTTTAGTTTTTTTTTTCTTTTTTTTTCTTTTCCATTTTCCTTGTACTGGAAATTGAATCAGGGATTCTTTACCTCCCTCCCCCCCTTTAAATTTTGAGACAGTCTGTACATTTGTGAAGCTATCAAACCAATTTCAGTATTATGAACGGGAAGGGGCAGGGAGAGTGGGGTGGGATCTGGAGGGAAGTGTACCAGGCACTGTGTGCATGTATGTTTCTGTCACACTGAACTTCAATATGATGTATGGTTACAACGCACTAATGTAAATTTCAAAAAAACATATGTGCTGGGAAGCACTTGTGCTCCCATTCCAGCCCTTTGGTTTATACACTTCTTAAAATCTCAGTATTCTAATCTATAAAATGAGAACAGGCAGGTGTGGTGGCACATGCTTGTAATCTCAGTATTTGGGAGGCTGAAACAGTAGGATCACAGGTTCAAGGACAGCCTCAGCAAATAGTGAGACTCTCAACAACTTACTGAGACCCTGTTTCAAAATAAAAATAAAATGGGGGCTGGGGGTATAGTTCAGAGGTAGAATACCCTTGGTTTCAATCCCCAACACCAGAAAAAGAAAAAAAAAAAGAGAAAAACAATACTATAAAATTTTTTTTTTAGCTGGGCGTGGTGGCGCACGCTTGTAATCCCAGCATTTGCAAGGCTGAGACTGGAGGATCCAGGTTCGCGGCCAGCCTCAGCTACCTAGTGAGGCCCTCTGCAACTTAGTGAGACTCGGTTTCAAAATAAAGAATAAAAAATAGGGCTGGGGGTATAGCTCGGAGGTAGAACGCCCCTGAGTTCAATCCCCAGTACCACAAAAAAAAAAAAAAAAAAATTTTAGGACAGGACTCTGGCTAAGTTGCAGAGGTTGGTCTCTAACTTCTGATTCTCCTACTTCAGCCTACCAAGTAGCTGGGATTACAGGTGTTTACTGCTGTGCTCAGCTGTAACATAGTATTTCTTAAATTCATTGGTCAATTGGTTGGTGTTACATCTGTTTAGCAAAGTTTAGCTAATGCCAGGCATTGTGCTGGTCATAATTTTTAATTATGATACCATTATTTCCTTGGAGAAGTCTTACATGAAGGACTCGTTTTTTTAAGAATTTTGATTTCTTGCCAGGCTTCATGATACACCTCTGTAATCCCACTTATTGGGAGGCTGAAACAGGAGGATCGCAGGTTTGAGGCCAACCTCAGCAATTTAGTGAGACCATGTTTCTTTTTTGCAGTATTGGGGATTGAACTCAGGAGCATTTGCCTCCCAAATGCTGGGATTACAAGTGTGCGCCACCACACCCGGCTAGTGAGACCATGTTTCAAAGTTAATTAAAAAAAAAAAAAAAAAAAAAAAAAAAAAAAAAAAAAAAAAAAAAAAAAAAAAAAAAATATATATATATATATATATATATATATATATATATATATATATATATATAAATGCATATATGTATATGTCTAGGCCTGGGGTGTAGCATAGAGGTAGAATGCCTATTGAGTTCAATCTCCAATATCCCCCCAAAAAAGATTTTGGATTTTGGGGTGACTAAAAATTTGTTCTTTATATTTACTAATTTAATTTTGATGTCCTTTAAGGTCTCGTTCGACCCTTGGACACTCCCGATCTCACTGGAGTCAAGGTTCAAGTTCTCATACAGGTCGGCCACAGGAACCACGAAACCGCAGTAGGATTTCTACTGTTATACAGCCCTTGAGGCAGAATGCAGCAGAAGTTGTGGACCTTACTGTTGATGAAGATGGTAACTTGGAATAGTAACTGTAGAATTATGAAGGGAATTTGATAGAATGGTATATCTTAACTATTTTGTAATCGAAAATTTAAAATTCAACTCATTCATATTTTATTTTTATTATACTTTTATTGGTGCATATCATAATATAAATCATGTATGTCACATGTACACAGAACTTAGTGTTCCCTCCCACCACCCCATGCTCCCCTCCCAATACAGAGTACTGGAATTAATATTGGTATATTCACATAATATACACATAGTCAATGGTAGTTTCCATTAATGAACCTCAGTCCCTCCCACCCCCCTAGACCAGTTGCCTGGCTCCAGTGAGGTTTCACCTCCATTGTCTGGAGTCCCAATTACTCCGTAGCTTGTGCATATTAGAGAAAACATATGCCCCTTCACTTTGTGTCACTGGCTAATCTCACTTAATATGATGAGCACTCCAGAATTGGCACAGGTAGATTCTTCCTCAACAAGACCCACAAAGCTCAGGAAATTAAAACAAGAATTAATAAGTGGAATGGCAATAAACTAAGAAGTTTCTGCACATCAGAGGAAACCACCAAGAGTCTAAAGAGAAAACCTAAGGAAAGCTTGACGTGGTGGTGCAGGCATATAATCCCAGTACTTCAGAGGCTGAGACAGGAGGATCCGGGTTTGTGGCCAGCCTCAGCTAGTTAGTGAGGCCCTCCCGCAACTTAACGAGACCGTGTTTCAAAATAAAGAATAAAAAATAGGGCTGGGGGTGTAGCTCAGAGCTCAAATGTCCCTGGGTTCCATCCCCAGTACTGCAAACCCCCCCGCCCCGCAAAAAAAAAAAAAAAAAAAAAAAAAACCCATAAGGAATGGAAGAAGATATTTGCCAGCTATCCCTCTGATAGAGAACTAGTATCTAGAATATACAAAGAACTTAAAAGACTCTATACTAAAAAAATAACCCAGAGCCGGGCGTGGTGGCGCACGCTTGTAATCCCAGCATTTGGGAGGCTGAGACCAGAGGATCCAGGTTCGTGGCCAGCCTCAGCTACCTAGTGAGGCCCTGTTTCAAAATAAAGAATAAAAAATAGGGCCGGGCGTGGTGGCTCACGCTTGTAATCCCAGCATTCGGGAGGCTGAGACCGGAGGATCCAGGTTCGCGGCCAGCCTCAGCTACCTAGTGAGGCACTCCGCAACTTAGTGAGACTCGGTTTCAAAATAAAGGAATAAAAAAATAGGGCTGGGGGTATAGCTTGGAGGTAGAATGCCCCTGAGTTCAATCCCCAGTACCGCAAAAAAAAAAAAAAGAATAAAAAATAGGGCTGGGGTTATATCTCAGAGGTAGAATGCCCCTGAGTTCATCCCCTAGACCCGCAAAAAAAGAAACTGGCACTTGAATTGAATAGACACTTCAAATAGATAATGAAAGATGTTCAACTTCATTAGCAATCAGGGAGATCCAAATCAAAACTACACTGAGATTCCATCTAACCTCAATCAGAATGTCAATCATCAAGAAGTCATATTTTAACTTTTATTAAAAATACTGATGAATATTTGCTGTTGGTAAACATTTTCAATTAACTTTTTTCATGTTTATTTTAATTATATTTGCAAAATCTTTATTGAAAACATAAGTGTGAGAAATGAGATTAAAACAGTAGCCGGGCTTGGTGGCGCATACTTGCAATCCCAGTACTTGGGAGGCTGAGACCAGAGGATCTAAGTTCACTGCCAGCCTCAGCTACTTAGTGAGGCCCTCCGCAACTTAGTGAGAGACCCTGTTTCAAAATAGAGAATAAAAAATAGGACTGGGGGTATAGCTCAGAAGTAGAATGCCCCTGGGTTCACTATCCAGTACCGCAAAAAAAAAAAAAAAAAAAGTAAAGAGTCATAACTAATGTTTATTAAGGGGTTGCTATATGTAAAGCATCATATAATATGTATTATATGTAAGCTCTCAGTTTATCCTAACAGTTCTACGAAGAAATTTGCATTACTTTTCAGTTACTGCCGATGAGGAAGTAGACTGTGGTTAAGTAATTTATCCATAGTCATGGTGTAGTGGTAAAATCAGAATCGCTATCCAAGAGCCAGGGGTGGTGGTTCACACTTGTAATCCCAGTACTTGGGAGGCTGAGACAGAAGGATCCGGATTCGTGGCCAGCCTCAGCTATTTAGTGAAGCCCTCCGCAACTTAGTGAGACCCTGTTTCAAAATAAAGAATAAAAAATAGGACTGGGGGTAGAAAAATAGTAAAATAACAGAGATAGAAGACACTTAAAATCTTTGTAGTTCTTATTATTGAGTTGACTTGTAATCTGAATTTATTTTATAGATACTGATTTATATACAATTTTTTTTTTTTTTTTTTTGCGGTGCTGGGGATTGAACTCAGGGGCTTTCTACCTCCGAGCTATACCCCCAGCCCTATTTTTTTTTTATTCTTTATTTTGAAACCGAGTCTCACTAAGTTGCGGAGTGCCTCACTAGGTAGCTGAGGCTGGCCGCGAACCCGGATCCTCCGGTCTCAGCCTCCCGAATGCTGGGATTACAAGCGTGCGCCACCACGCCCGGCAATATATACAATTTATAAAACATCTTATTAAGTAGGACATACAGTACAAATTAGAAAATAAAACTTGCAGTATTCACATTATCATTTCAGTTAATTATGCACTTATTAACTATGATGTCTCTTTAATTACTGGGATATCTACTGAAATATTCACAAGGTTGTAAAAATATTGTGTGTACTAATAAACTTTATTTGTATATTTTTACCTAGTTAAAAAAAAAAATAGGACTGGGGGTGTAGCTCGGAGGTAGAATGCTACTGGGTTCCATCCCCAGTACCGCAAAAAACGAAACGAAACAAAACAAAAAGTATTGCTATCCAAGCAGTCTGATCATGGAATCTGCTTTGTGCAAGAGAAAGTACAGTTTGTAACACAGTTTTAATAGCCTATGGTCATGTGTATGAGCATAGCAGAGGAACCTTTACTTTCCTTCATTGTTGTAGATCAGAAAAATTCATAATTACCTGGAAAACCTTTTATTTTCCTAAGTGCATTTATGGATTAGAGTTTTTATTATTTTATTTTTTTTGCAGTACTGGGGATTGAACTCAGGGGCATTCTACCTCCGAACTATACCCCCAGCCCTATTTTTTATTCTTTATTTTGAAACAGGGTCTCACGAAGTTGCAGAATGCCTCACTAGGTAGCTGAGGCTGGCCTTGAATCCAGATCCTCCAGTCTCAGCCACCCAAATGCTGGGATTACAAGTGTGCTCCACCACGCCCTGTTTGTATTAGAGTTTTTAAATGAAAAAAAAAATTTTTTTTTTTTGTGTGTGTGTGGTACTGGGGATTGAACCTAAGGGCATTCTACCTCTGAGCTATACTCCCAGCCCTTTTTTTATTGTTTACTATGAAGCAGAGTCTCACTAAATTGTGGAGGGCTGAGAGGGTTGGACACATCTGTAATCTTCCTTTCTCAGTCTCCCAAGTACTAGGAGTATAAGCATGCACTACCACACCTGGCTAATGCAATATTTTGTTCAGTTTGATGTTTGCAATTTAGCTTTATGAAAGCTTTCTTATTATATATCAAAATTGCTAGAGAGCTTATGTTTTTAATGTTTGCTTGTTATTTTTAGTATGTATCCAAAAGATGTTAGCTTGTGTTAAAATATAACCCTATAGTCTGTTATGAAAATGCTAAGTATCATTTTGTGTTTTGTAGAACCTACTGTAGTACCAACCACTTCTGCCAGAATGGAATCACAAACTACTAGCGCTTCCATTAACAATTCAAATCCATCTACCTCTGAGCAGGCCTCTGATACTGCTTCAGCTATCACCAGTAACCAACCTTCCACAGTATCAGAGACTTCAGTTACTCTTACAAGCAATAGTACAACTGGTACTTCTATAGCAGGTATGTAAAAAAGTGTGTGCTTTGGGTGCTTTTTTTGTCCACACTTAGGAAAAGTATTATTGGGCCCCCCCACCCCGTGTGTGTTGGGGGTTACTAGTGATTGAGCCCAACGGCATTCTACCTCCGAGCTTTACCCCCATCCCCATTTTTTATTCTTTTTTTTTTTTTTTTTTTTTTTTTTTGCGGTACTGGGGATTGAACTCAGGGGCATTCTACCTCCGAGCTACACCCCCAGCCCCTTTTTATTCTTTATTTTGAAACAGAGTCTCACTGAGTTGCGGAGTGCCTCACTAGGTAGCTGAGGCTGGCCGCGAACCTGGATCCTCCGGTCTCAGCCTCCCGAATGCTGGG
>PVLC010026541.1:0-22616 GCA_004027655.1 Graphiurus murinus | reverse complement strand
TTGTAATCCCAGCATTCGGGAGGCTGAGACCGGAGGATCCGGGTTCGCGGCCAGCCTCAGCTACCTAGTGAGGCACTCCGCAACTTAGTGAGACTCGGTTTCAAAATAAAGAATAAAAAATAGGGCTGGGGGTATAGCTCGGAGGTAGAATGCCCTTGAGTTCAATCCCCAGTACCGTAAAAAAAAAAAAAAAAAAAAAAAAACAAGCTCTGGGATATCGAATATCTCTACAATTCTTTGTATCAAGTACTTGTATACTATTAATACTATTAACGAGACTAGTACAAGAATCAAAACTACATACACTTCCATCTCATCTCTTTCAATGGCTCTCTGGGCATATATGTCTGGGTGTGTTTATGTGTAAGTATAGAAAGAAAAGACTGGGAGGGTAGAGAAGAAAATGTTAACCACAGTTATTTCAGGAAGCAGGGTTATGTATGATTTACATTTCCATCTGTATCCTTTACCAAATCTTCCAAATGTTGTACAATCTGGATTCATCATGATTGTGATCAAGCCAAGGAGAACTCATTCAGAAACAATGTTCACCTTCTCACCTTGGAGAGCATATATACCCACTGTAAAACCCAGGAAAACAATGTCGTGGCCATCCGTATTCCTTGGAGGAATGAAAACAGCTCACAACAGTGCCTGTGGGGCTGTGCTTTTTCCTTGCACCATCTTGTTTGCTGGACAGAATATTCCTTTCAAACCTTCCTCATTGTTTAGGATCACACTGGTAATCTTATCATTTCCATCAGAAGATAATACAAGATGTACTTCCCAGAAAAGGCAGGAAGAGAAGGAAGTTAGAGAAAGGAAGGGGGTTGCATGTTGTAAAAACAAACAACAATAACAACAAAAAAACCATAACAAACAAGTAAAGCAAGGAAGAAGAAGATGGATATCCAATGTCCCTGGAAGCTAATCACCCCCAGCTGAGGAAACATGTCTCAGTCCAGTCCATTCTCTGCTGCTATTACAGAATGGCTGGGGCCAGATAGTTTGCAAAGAATAGAGAATTCTTCAGCTCATGATTTTGGAGGCTGGGAGTCCACAGGCCTGGTGCCGTTATCTGGTGAGGCTTTCTTGCTGCCTCATGCCAGGATGAAGGACATCAAATGACAAACTAGAGCAAGCCTGCTAGTTCATGTCTCTTTTTACAAAGCCACTAAGGCCAGTGTGGGTGCCCCACGCTCATGACCTCAGCTCACCCTAATTGTCTCTCAAATGCTCCACTTTCAAATACTGTCAGCATACAAGGTGGGGGGATTAAGTTTCCAACACATGAATTTTTGAAATATAGCAGAGAGGAACTGCCTAGTTTCCACTACTCTCACCATGTCCTGAATGCAGCTCAGAACCTTCCTTGAATCTTCATTGCCATATAAAAAGAGACAGAAAATCAATCAATGAGGGATGTTGCTTCTTGTTGATAAGATATGCATTTGACATGGCTCAAGGGCTGTTTTGGAACATTGCCAAGTGGCATGGCCTGCTGTCAAGTTGTGAATAGTTCATTATTCAGACAGGCTGTGGGCACATACGATGTCTCTTCATGTCATACTTTAGTCCTCCGCTCAAGCAGAATCTATCCCACACCAGGAGTGAGACCTGCTTTAAAAGTCTTATGAATATATGTTTTGCTTCCACCAAAACTTCCTCTGCATTCTGTGGGAATGGAATTATGCTTGCTACCAAGAGCCTTAGCTATATCCAGAGGATTTTTTTTTCACTTCACCCTTGCCTTTGATTGTTTTAGAGATTGAAGTGGAGGAGTTGATGACATTTTAAAGTTTATGATGACAAGTCTTTATTTGCATACCCTGTATAGATGTAATATACAACACAGATGACATGTGGTCCCATAAGAAAACTCACTCCTTAGACTACTGAAGTCCGTATTTGTTTGGATAAGCATACTTTAGGTATTTACACAGTGAAAGAAATATATCTAAGGAGGCATGTCTCAGAATGTATCCCCATTGTTAAATAGTGTGTGACTATAATTAGAAAAGCCAGAGCCTGTTTGGGCTCAGCCTCAAGCAACCTTAGAGGCCCTGGGGAGCCAGAAATGGAGTGAGCTGGTAGGATGTATTTATTTAGTCATAGGAATATTTGGAATGTCACTAAAGTAAATGTCTTCGTGATGGATGGCCACATTTTGTTTTGAACTTATAGAATAAGAACTATCCAATTAACCTCACTGGGTTTGAATATAGCCCCTTCATACTTACTTGACCAACTCTGCTTTGCAAAGGCAAACAGGATGACAAGGTCCTCATCCACCCCAGGCTCCCCTGAAGCATGGATGGACCAGTTTGCAGCTGCATCATAATCATCCATTCTCACTGACTTCAAAAAAGTCTGATCTTAGCTAGGCGTGGTGGCGCACACTTTTAATCCCAGCATTTGGGAGGCTGAGACCAGAGGATCCCGGTTCGTGGCCAGCCTCAGCTACCTAGTGAGGCACTCTACAACTTAGTGAGACCCTGTTTCAAAATAAAGAATAAAAAATAGGGCTGGGGGTATAGCTTGGAGGTAAAATGCCCCTGAGTTCAATCCCCAGTACCACAAAAAAAGGAAAAAAAAAGTCTGATCTTGCATTCAGTGTATGTGTTGTTTTCAAAATCTGGGCTCCCTTGTACCCTAGGCAACCTTTTGGAGCAGCGATAATCCAAAGCAGGAGGTCTTCTGTGTGTTTATGGCACAATTCCCAGGCCCTTGGTAGTGACATTCTTGTAATTATCATTGTGACCCTTTGGGGGGCAAGGCTTCCAGGACTCTGTGGTGTTTGGTGGCATTGCAGCATACACAGAGATCAAGAAGGGAACACTTCTACACTCTTATCACTCCCCCCTCCTTTCTTTTTTTGTCTAGTTGACTTACACAGAACTGCAACAAGGCTAGAAGGAAGAAAGTACTGAGCTAATTACATAGTGACTGACGTACTGCCCTAATCTCTGCCTGGCCATCTTTCCCAGTGAATGCAAACTTGAGCAGTCCTGGCTATGAAAGCTGCTTCACAGTCCTGATATGGCATATGCTCCTGAAAAGTGCCTGGTTCTCAGCACGGTGTTCCAAAATGGGGGTGCTTTTCATTAGCCAGAGCGATCTACACATGGAGGGAAGGCCAGCAAAAGCATACTGCACGCCTCCAGCCCATCTCTTTCTCTTCCAGGTTTAGTGTGGTAAGAGTAGATTTCTCTGCCTCCCATGACAAGGCAGTATACACACTAATTATGTTGAAGACCTCTATTCCAGAGATGCCAAAGTTGTCATGTGTTCAGTCAGATGTAGACATTTCCTCTGGGTTTGGTGGTTAAGATGTTACCTTCTCAAAGTCTGCCTTAGAGCGCATACATTTTATTCAGGAATTCTGAGACAAGTTTTCCAGTGAATAGTGGTGACTTTCTTCTTTCACAGTGGAATGAGGAATGAGGAAAAGTAGTTTTGACACCTCCTTCCAGACTGGACAGTTCATGATGAATTACAGATGAAAACCTCAGGGGTTCTTGTGTCCATGGGCCAGCCTCGGGCGTGGATGACAAATAGGGTCTTGTCCTAGTAAGTCAGGGCAGCATGAGATCCATGAGCAAAGCTGGAGCTTGGTTCCTATGCCCTGTTTGCTCATCCTGCCTTTTGAAGTTAGAACCTATTGTAGCATCGTAGTATCTCATCTTCCACCGTGCTGTTTGTAATCACACCTTCCTACCTCTCTGGGTTGAGGCCCATGAAGGCTCAGTGCTGTCCTCAAAGTGTTCTTACAATCCAAAAACTCTTACCTGCAAGCAAAAATACTAATTTTCATTTTATAAAAGGAATTTGTCTTTGTTTAGACCCAATCTATTTTGTTATACCAAAGTTTTTCTTCAGCTTCCCTTTCTCTCTCTCTCTCTCTCTCTCTCTCTCTCTCTCTCTCTCTCTCTCTCTCTCTCTCTCTCATTCTGGGGATTAAAACTAGAGGCATTCTATCTCTGAGCTATGCCTCTAGTCCTTTTTTATGTATTTTATTTGGAAAAAATGTCTCACTGGGTTGCTGAGAGTCTTGCTAAGTTCCTGAGGCTGGTCTCAAACCTGTGATCCTCCTGTCTCAGCAGCACACACTCCAACTATGTTGAAGACCTATTTCCAGAGATGCCAAATTTGTCTCCCGTGCAGTCAGATATAGACATTTCCCCTGAGCTTGGTTGTTCAGATGTTGTTACCTTCTCATGTCTCTTTGAAGCACTCTTCTCATTCTTCAAATCTCATTCCTAACCACCCAGGCATTTATCTGATTCTAGGATTCCACGGGACACTCAACATAGTCTCAAATGTCACCTCTCTCCGAGGACATTCTCTTCACCCTTGATGCCAGCCTTTAAGATTCATGTTAGCCAGGTGTAATAGACAGACACTGAAGTGTGCGGTGGTTCAGGAAGCAGGAGTCTGTTTCTTGCTGGCATAATGTATTGGGTGAGGCCATAGGTGCTGCCGTTTACCATGCTGACACCATGCCGTTTACCATGCTGGCATTGAGGGAGAAGACTGATGGGGACCTCGGGGGCTCCATAGGGTTGTTTTTATGCCACAAGGAGGAAGGGAATTTGCAGGGGGTGCTTGGGCCAGGCTTGGAGGGGGCCACACATCTCTTCTGCCAGTGGGCTCACTCAACTGCAAGACAATTCCTAAAAGCCAACTCCCAGGGACAGTCATACCTGCCAAGTGGGGAGCATGAACTTCAGGTGAGTGGTTAGCTGTCTTTGCAACACCCTGCCCTCTGGCCACCGAATACTCAGCTCACCCTGCTTTCCAGTTGTAGAGCAAGCACATCTCTCAGCTGATAACCACACTCACATCCAGGTCAAGGTCAAAGATGCCTGAGCCACGCTGTCCAGTCTTATGTGACTGCTTTTTTTTCTTTTTTTTTAATTGGTGTTACTGGGGATTGAACCCAGGGCACTCTTAAGTCCAGGCTACCCCCCAGCACAATTTTATTTTTTATTTAGTGAGACGGTTTCACTAAATTGCTGAGAATCTTGCTACTGGAGCTGAGGCTGTCCTCCAACCTGCGATCCTCTTGTCTCAGCCTCCCAATGTACTGGGATTATAGGCATGTGCTCCCATGCTCGATTCTGATGTGACTTTTCTTGTCCAGGGCTTTATGGCTCCCAGAGCACCCACCCCATTCAGTGGGATAACAGAGACAGAATTAGATATAAAAATTTCTTTGTTGTAAAGAAAACCTTTGTTAAAAAAAGGGGGGGACAAGGTCATCCATAACCTTCAAGAAGGTATTCTTATACGTTTTGACTCAGCAGGTATACACCATCTCTGCCCTGAAAGCTGAGGGAGCCCCTGGCCGGGCACTGCCCTAGAGGGTCTTCCTTGTTTGGGATCTTGGCAGATTCTCCATGATCCCTGTCAGGTAGTATTGGCAGCTTGTCTTCTGGGAGGTGGTACAGTACGGTACAGTGTGTGCTTTTGTTTGCTGGTGGCTTTATCAAAACCATAAGAAACAAGATGCTTGGCTTAAAGACCTATCTTCAACTGAACATTTAGGGAGTGCTTGTTACCATGTTTAAGATTATTCTTTTATGATTGAGAATTCTTAATGAGCTTTTATAGCTCAAAGTCTTTTACAATTTTACCTGATATCATGTGGCAGGAAGCAGTTGATTTCCCTCTCCTTCAAGGCCCCATATTTTTGGATTCCTTTTCTCTTGAGCCTTTTAATTCTGCTTTTGCACAAGCCAAAAGCCACTATTTGACTGGACTCACCTTGTGAAGTAGTTAACTATTGGTGTTTAATAATATTATCATCAACTCAGTGGCTTCAGACAACAGATGGCCATTTATCAATTCAATATTCTGAGGGACGGGGGATTCTGGGTGCTCTGCAAGGCTGAGTGAGCCCTGCCTGGGTATTCATCGGGAGCTTCGACTGAGAATGGATCCACTGCCACACAGACATGGCTACCCTCCCTTGGAGGGTCCTCTGGGCCTGGGGCACCAACAGCCTCAGTCTCCTTCCAACTGTTCACCACAGTAAGCCACATGGGCCTTTCTAAAGAGGCCCTTTAAGGGAGGGTGTGTCCCAGCAAGATGAATATGATAATCACAGTCATCACCAACATCAAGGGAATGTCCTGTCTCTGCTCTATGCTGCTTGTTAGAAGCATAGCCCCAGACCCAGCCCACACCGAGGGGCAGGAACCACAAAATGATGGCAGACTAGCAGGTGAATGTGATCTCAGTGAGGACCTACTGTATGTGGCTGTGTACTTTGGCATTTACTGTTTTTTTTTCTTTTCACTCATCCAATTCTCATTTTTTACTGGTGCATGGTACTTATACATCATACTGAGATTCAGAGTGATAAGTATATACACACATACAACTTTCCCTGTGTATTTCCCTCCAGTTCCTGCCCTGTTCTCCACCTCCCATAGATATTCTTTACATTAATACACATAGCTTCGTGTGTGAACAGAGGATTATTTGAATAGTTTCCATGACTGGATCTCCCCTTTCTCTTTCCCCTCCCTTCTCTCTCCTGATCCCTTCTCCCATTTCCTAATGCCTCCCCGCATTTATCTGAGGTCCTCTTTCTTTCCTGGTTTCTCTCTAGAGCTTCCACGTATGAGTGAAAACACATGGCCCTTCGCTCTCTGTGACTGGCTTATCCACTCAGCCTGAGAGTTTCGAATTCCATCCATTTCCCTGCAGATGGCATGACTGTGTTCTTTTTCTAAGGCTGAGTAGAATTCTTTGCACGCCAAAATTGAAGGCAACACTCATTATTATCTTTGTGTCACAGATAAGAAAACTAAGATTCAGATCAATTAGTATGTGGTGTAGTGAGGAGTTCAAATTTAGTGTTTTGTGTAGTACATTTAGATATTTAAGACTGTGTGTGTGTGTGTGTGTGTGTGTGTGTGTGTGTGCGTGCATTCAATAATTAGAGGCACAGTGAGAGGTGAGTAGAAGGAGGCTAAGCTGAGAAGACAGGCTGGGGTTGGTTAGTGAGGTTGGGCTTTCCCAATAAGCTTTATTCCAGTCTCTGGAGGAGATGTTGTGTTTGAAGGACCAAGACCATTTACTGCCTTCGGTTAGTTCTAAGTCATAGTCAAGAGTTGTATATCTCACAGCCTATATTCAAAGTTGAGGTAGAGGAAAATTTTTGCTGATTCTAAAGTATGAGTCTGAAATGATCAACTTCAAATGGTACTAGGGATTGAACTCAGGAACATTCTACCTCTGAGCTACACTCCCAATATTATTTTATTTTTTATTTTGAAAGAGGGTCTCACTCAGTTATGGAGGGCCTCACAAGGTTGCTGAGACTAGCTGTAAACCTGATATCCTTCTGTCTCAGCCTCCCAAGTACTGGGATTATAAGCATGTGCCACCATGCCTGGCTAATGAACATTATTTTTAAAATTTTTTAGAAAACTTTGCTTAGCTATTAGTTATTATTTCCTCATGTTTGTTTGGAGTGCTATAATTGGATGTTAATCCTTCAAATTATGTGAACACTCTTTTGCAGAAGGGTTTCCTTCTCTTGAGCAAAGTGTCTCCCATTTTTTAGTGGGATAGGTCTTATATTGATTTTAAACATATTAAAACTTTTTAAACAAGTTCATTCTTCTTGCAAATGGCCAAGTATGCAGGCTATACTTCGACTGTGTTGCACTGCCATTTCTTGAGGAAAGAAATGGAGTCTCATCTATTTCTCAGTCCAGCACCAAGGATAGCATCTGACATGGTTGATTCTCAATGCAGGACTGTGAGATAAATCAGTTATATATTGCCTCTTCAGTCTAGTGCAGAAACAGGATGAAGGCAGACCCCAGGAGCTGAAAGCTTTGAGCAGCCAGCAGAGAACACTTTCCATGGTGTCTGCATAGGAAATCCATTGTGCCTTCTGAATAATTCATTAGAATTGAATGAGCAAAATGACCCCAAACCACAGGAAGCAAGCTAGAAAGAT
The DNA here is from genome assembly GCA_004027655.1 of Graphiurus murinus. Lineage (NCBI taxonomy): Eukaryota > Metazoa > Chordata > Mammalia > Rodentia > Gliridae > Graphiurus > Graphiurus murinus. Next base: position 14,638 of record PVLC010026541.1, on the reverse strand, counting down.
GTTCAAAGTCATATAATTTAGAACTTCTTAAAAAAGTCACATGATAGGGAAATGTGAGCTTTATCATTCAAAGGATTTCCAAGTTGTCTTTTTGAAGAAGAGCTGAATTTGCTGTGGAAATGCAGTGTGGTGGTGGTGGTGGTGAACTTCCTGCTGGAGATATTTGTGCTTAAAGGACAGGTCCCCATCAGTTCCTGGGAGGTGTGGAGAATTCCAGCTCAGGATCACTGTAGCATGAAGGTCCTGATGCTGGGAACTGTGGCCCAGATGCCCATGTATCTGTTCTGCCATCTGCCAGCCCCTTCAACAGGGAAATGAGACTCACAGGGTAGAAGTACACTTAGGGCTTGCTCGGCATGGAGTCTCTGCATGCCCCGGTACTGTGTACTGTATGTTCATTTTGGTTTCCAGGGAGTCTTCCAGTCTCCAGCTCGCTGGTCTCTGGCCCTCAGGGACTGCTCTCACAGATGGCTTCCTTCTCTTCCTCTTCTCTGGTTTCAGCAGGACCACTAGGGGCACTTTGTTCTCACAGATTCACAGAATGTCACAACTGGACCTATCTTATGGCTATCTTACTTCAGTCCTCCACAGGAGGCTGAAGAGTGGTGCCACCAAAATATCTACATCCAGTCCCTGCAAGCTGTGGATGGTGGTGTGTTTATGAATGAACCTGTGCTGATGGGATTGGGTTAACCATCTTGAGATCATCCTGGATTATCTGGTGGGTTCTAAATCCAGTGACAAGTGAGCTTGTAAAAGAGACAGTGGGAGATCTGAAGCCGACAGAAGAGGAGGCAATGGGGGAGCTTGGAGGAATGTGGCCATGGTCCAGGGAGGCCAGAGCCACCAGGTGCTGAAGAGGGGAGGGAGGGTTTGCCTTTGGAGCAAGGATGGCCCTGCTAACCACTTAATGGAGGGATTCCGATCACCAGAACTGGGAGGGGAAAAGTCCTCTTATGGCTGGCCACCAAGCTCATGGAAGTTTGTTATGGAAGCCACAGGAAGCTAACTTGCCTTTCTTGTGGAAGAATGAAGAAATTGGTTTGAGAGCGTTCAGGGGACCTGCCCATGTTCCACACCTGTCCTCCTTCTTTCTCTCCAACTTTCCAGAGCAGACCATTCACTGGGGCCAATCAGAGGACAGTATTTGAAGGATAGTGCCTGGATTAAGGAAGCAGCATTGGCTAGAGAGGCAGCCTCTAAGCAAAGCACCTGTCTGGCTGTCAGTCAGTGTCACAGCCTTGTGTGTACCTGTCCTCAGATCTGTGGTTCCAACTGTGCTAGCATCTCCAGGCTTCACAAGGTTCTTCTTCTAATGATCACTCAGGATTATAGATTGTCATGAACCCAAGGGCTCCTGGAGCCACACGCTAACTTCTTAGGATCTGTCAAGCCTGCTGCATTTCCCAGAGCAGCTGGGCTCTCATTCTCTCTCTCTCTTTTTTTTTTCTTCTATTCTGCTCTATTCTGGGGCACATTATCTTTAGAAATGCCAAGACAAATGGGGATTAATTTGCAAATGCCCCTCACAGCTTAATTGATTGTTTCCTGCCCTGACCTTTGTGGCAAGGAAGAGGCAGCTGGCAGGAAAGTGAGCATCCTCCTCAGGTCCTCCGGGAGCCTTCTTCCCCATCACCCTGTCAATTTCCCACATACTTTGAGGAAATTGGGTAAAAATTAAGGAATCCATTTCTGAGATGGCAAGTGATTTGCCAGGCTTTGTAAAAGTCACCTGGGTTCTCCTCTTACTCATCCGTGGATCTGGAAATCAAGGGAAGGGCCTTCACTTTTTCTTCTCTTAAACAGCATTTAAAACTGAATCCTACAAGGATCAGGACCAAAGAACTAAGAGTGACCACTCTGGTACTGGTGCTGGACACCACATAGCCCAGTGAGGTCTGGACTGAGTGGGCAGCACTGGCCAGACCAGCCCTGGCCTCCTCACCCCGTGCTGAGCTGAGTTCTCTTCTGAGGCTGGGGCATGTGCCATGTTTATAATCCCTTGGGGTTCTTAGCAATACCTGTCACACACTCTGTGGGTTTCCCCTGTGTGATCATTGACTGGTGTGTCAACTTGATTGGGCCAATAGGTGCCCAGATGTTTTGGACATAGCTGTGTAGGTGTTCTGGAGTTTGGATCAGGAGTGTCACTGAGACGGTCATGTGTTGAAGGCTTGGTCACCAGCCCATGGTGCTACTGGGAGGTGGCGGAGACTTTAGGAGGTGGGGCCTGGGTGGAATTGGGTCATTTGGGGTATGTCCATGAAGAGAACTGTGGGGCCCCAGACTTTTCCACTCGCTCTTTTATGACCTGGCCAGGCCATAAGGTGACCATTTTGATGTATGCTGCTGCCATGACATGCCACATCACCAGAGCTCCCCTGAAATGGTGCAAGCCAATAATGGATCAAAACCTCCCAGACTTTGAGCCCAAATGAACCTATTCTCTTTATAAGCTGATTATCTCTGGCATTTGTTATAATAACAGAAAGCTGACAAACACAGGGTGTTTCTAGAGGAGATTTGAATCAATACACTGAGTAAAGTAATTGTCCCTCCTAGCATGGGCAGGCCTTGTCCACTCAGTTGAAGGCTTGAATAGAACAAAAGGACCAGCCGTCAGCTCTCCCAGGTCTCTAGTTTTGCCGGCTCATCCTGCAGGTCTCAGGATTTGCCAGCTGTGGTCATAGTGATATGCTTTTTTTCTATAACATCTTTCTTTGTAGACACACCACTGGTTCTGTTTCTCTGCAGAACCCTGACTAGTACACCTTACCTTGTAATTTGGAGTCTTGATCATTTACTTACTTTCTTAGTCTTTTTTGTGTTGGTATACCAAAATGCCTGAGCCTGAGTAATTTTTTTTTTTTTTTGCATGTGTAGTACTACTGAGCTACACTCCCAGCCATTTTTTTTAAATTTTTGAAACAGGGTCACACTAAGTTACTTCATGCTGGCCTCAAACCTGCGATCCTCTGGTCTCAGCCTTTTCAGGGACTGGGATTATAAGCTTCAACCACTGTACCTGACTCTGAGCCTAAGTAACTTGTAAAGAGTAGAGATTTCTTACAGTTTGGGAGGCTGGGAGGCCCAGGAGCATGGCACCAACTCCTGTACATCACCATGCCTGGCCATGTCGAAATTTAATTACCAGCTCCCTGGTCTTTGTGCTTCTCAGCCCACTCATTGTGTGGCTGGAGAGCAAGGGAGAGTTTGGGCAAGAGAGGGAGAAGTTGTGCCCAGCTCGTCCCATCCAGGAGTGAACTTCTGAGGGAACTAACCCATTCCCTTAACCTAGCCTTAATCCAGTCACAAGACTGGGATCCTCACAGCCTACTTGCCTCTTAAAGACCCCACCTCTTAATTCTGTTAAAATGGCAATTAAATTTCCACATGACTGGGCATGGTGGCACTCACTTGTAATCCCAACACTTGGAGGATCACAGGTTTGCAGCCAAGCTCAGCAACTTAGTAAGGCCCTCTGAAACTTAGTGAGACCCTGTTTCAAAGTAAAAAATGAAATGAAATAGGGCTGGGGGTGTAGCTCAGAGGTAGAATGCCCCTGGGTATCTGTCCCCAGGACCACACACAAACACAAAATTTCACCATGAGTTTGGGTGGGATATTCAAACCATCACACACACTTCTCATAATAACTTTAACTTTGGAAAATCAAGTTCTGACCCATTCTCTAAGCTGTGGAAAACCCCATTTTCATAAAAGGAAAAGCATGCTTTAGCCCCCACATATTAAGACATGTTCAGCAGTAAGATAAAAGTGCAGTAGAAAAACTGGAACACACGCCACACGTAGAATACTGAAGTTACAAAAAGAAAAGTACCCCCTTAGTAGGGCATCACACCAGGCACCGCTGGTCACTTCCCAGAGTGTTTTCTTCTGTGAAGAAGGGATAAAAGGAGTCTCTGCTGGAGCCCATTGTTGTTAGCGTGGAGATATTGCCTGAATGTCTTCATCATCGAGGACTAGATAAAGGGCTCACTTTAGATAGTCAAATAAAGGGGCCTGCGCTGGGTTGGACATATTCTCTACAAATGCCTGTTGCCCTGGCAGCCTCAGAAACAGGGTCCTTGCAGAGATAATTGGCAGAGAGGAAGGCACACTGGAGAAGCAGGGTGGGCTCTTAATCCACTCTGATCTGGGTCCTAATAAGAAGAGGAGAAGAGACACAGATAACAGACAGAGGAGGAAGCTTTGCATCAGTGGAGGAAAATATTGTGTCACCCCGTGAATACCAAATGGATTTTTAATACTAATGAAGGCCCTCGGAACCATATTTGCTGGTGTGGCCCATGCCTCCAGTGGCCCTTGACTGGGCGCATTTTATTGAATTGAGTTTTAATCCTTGGCGAGAGGTCCCTTGGGGGCCCAGAGAGGGCTGGCTACAGACTTTGTCTGAATACATCCTGCTGAACTTACAGTGGTGCTGCAAGGCTGAGGATCACACACATTGCAAATAAAATGCCAACTATCATCAGGGACAGCTCTATCCCACTCTCTGATTAGGAAGGGTCCCCGAGTCCCGCTCTGGGTGAGAGGGTTTCTGATGGGGCTGGGACCCTGCCTCTGAGTCTTCCCTGGGGTGAAGATGGCAGTCCTGCCTGCCATTGCCCTGGCCCATAGCCCCAAGTGCTGAAACACTTGGGGGAAGTAAGTCACGGGACGTTTGACTTAAACACCTGCTAAAGTTTCAAAGTTGAAGACCTTTCCCTACTTTTAGTCAAAGAAGATTAAGTTACCAATGTAGTTGCAGAAGGAAGAATCTAGGTCTCTTGGGCACACAGCCTCTCCTATATCTGGGGAATTGTATGGGAGAATGTAGGACATCCGTCAGCATTAACAACAGAATTTTAAAAATCACAAAACAAAAATTTTCTGTGGGCAAAGTTTCAGATGACAAACAGTTTAAGAAGAAACATGACAAAAGCTGCCCTGCACTGACTGGAACCCGATTTGGAGCCACTCTCAGGAGGACTGGGCTTGACCCCTATGCCCCAGGGGAAGAGGCGTGTCCTAGAGAACTAACCATCAAGGCAGAACCACAGAGTCGTTACACAGTGGGCAGAAAATGTGATTTATGTGGAGCCGATAAAGAGAGAAAGCTTATCTAGCTCATAGACAGAAGGATGAGAAATAACTCTCAGAAACCACAAGATGTCTTTTTAACATTGCCAGCAATAAACGTCTCAGTGGACCTCAGGCTTGGAGAATAAAGGCCCAGGGATTTTGAAGAGCATGGCAGGGCTCTGTGTCACTACAGGACCTGCTCCCGGCCCGTCATTTATGTACCTTATTTCAAGAAATGGGGACAGACTTCTTTTAGCTCCATGTATCTTTCCTCCTTCTCCTATAGGGCTCTCAGCACCCCAGATTTTGTCCATTAATCATTCTTTTTTGCTTGAAAAAGACTGTGTGTGTGTGTGTGTGTGTGTGTGTGTGTGTGTGTGTGTGTGTGGTGTAATCTAGGTTTTATTATTATCATTTACACTATCAGGAAAAGATTATACCTGCCTAAACCACCCCAAATATGGTTTTCATGTTTTTAATGGTAATAGAAATTGGGCTTAGTGTAATATAAATGAGACAGAGCAGGAAGGACAAGGGAAGGCAGTTTTTATTACTAAAATAATACTTGCAGACAAGGAAACCAACATCCATTTTAACAAAGGCTATGCCCATTTTTTTTCTTGAATTTATTCATCAAGGAAGCTACCTAACTACATCCATGTTTTAGTCACCTGAATGGATGGATGGCAAAAATCTGAATTACTGGACAATAAAATCCACTGTCTATTTGCTAAGCATTCTCCTGACTTCCACAGCATGCAGCTAGATGCAAAGACCAAGCTAAGGTAACCTCAGGAAGGATGTCGAAATCTGAAAGTGGGTTGTTTTCAAATAGTGTCACCCAGCCCCAGATCCCATCTGCGGAATCGGTTTACCATAAAGGTGGAGGACGGGTGTGTTAAGGGTCTGTGAGCAGAGTTTAAGTAAATGTTTGTTTTCACGTCTCCTTTTCGCTGTATTTATTCCACAACTGTCAGTTTTTCCATGGTGTGACGTTAAACTGCTAAGTTTTCACCATTCACACTGTCACATTCCATGCACAGGTGGAAGGAATTTTATCCGAAACATTGGAAACCAGAAGTGTTTTGGATTTCCTGGGATTTTGGAATATTTACATGAGCATAATGAAACATCTTTGGGATGGGATCCAATTCTAAACACAAAATTCATTCGTGTTTCATATATACCTTATACACATAGCATGAAGTTTATTTTCTGCAGTTTTTGTTTTTTGAAAACTGAGGCTCGAACCCAACAGATTATAACTCTGAGCCACATTCCCAGCCCTTTTTATTTATTATTATTTTTTTTTATTTTTGAAGCAGAGTTTCATTAAGGTGGAGAGACTGGTCTCAAGCCTGCGACCCTCCTGTCTCAGCCTCCCAAGTACTGGGATTACAGAAGTGCGCCACCATGCCTGGATAATTTTCTGCATTATTTAAAATAATTTTGTGCATGGAAGAGTTTCCTGGTATTGAATCTTCCACTTGTGTGTCTTGTGAGTGCTCAGAAAGGTTCATATTTTGTAGCATTTCAGATTTGGGGTTTGGATTAGGGATGCTCAACCTGATGAATAGTAACTTGAGGTTACATTGTCCATGGCACCCCAGCTGAGTGCGCTGGGGAGAGGTTTGGCTTCCTCCGCAGGACCCGGGGTCCCAGCAGGACCACACTGAATCCCACTCAGCCTTCCTCTTGCCTTCACTCCCTCCTTCAACCGAAAAGCTACCTAAATAAACTGACCCCACTGTAGATTCTCATTCCCTCAGTCTGGACTCAAATGCTATCTCGTTCTTGAGACTGTCTGTATTATCCCTGCTTGTCTGATTGCCAAGCTCTGTACCACTAGGGCACAGGACAATGCGATAAAATAAATGCTCTTGAGACTTTATTCCTGGTCTTGAAGAGGTGAGAGGGGAAAAGGCAAGGGAGCTAAACTCTGTAACTGAAACTCAGCTCTTTTATTACAGGCTTACAGAGTTAAGATTGGGTCATTGAGTCATAGATTGTCTCTTGCTAGGGAGTAGAGCATTGTGTTAGGAATGCATTAGAAGGTAAGATGTTACCTGGCAGTTTTGCAAGAGCAGCAGAGGTTGCTGTCTTCAGTTCCCTCCTTAGGGAGGTCTTCTGCCCTTAAGCAAAGCAAGCAAAAGGTGCAGTAAAACAGAAGAATGTAGCTTAGACAGAGAAGGGACATTGAGGTCACTATCTTCAGGTCCCTCAAGAAAGACAATCGTCTGCCAAAGCAAGAAAGAAGCGATAAATCCTTGAGCCAATATTCTTTAGACTTAGAACAGTTTTCCACATCTGATGTCTCTATTCCCACAGGCTGCTGTGGCCTCTTCAGAGCTTTGGGTTGCAACATTTTTTTTCTTCTTATTTTCCCAGGAACACTTCTCATTTTCTGGATTGCATGAAATCCTTAACACCAGTTTCCATTGCAACTGGTGGTATGCTACCTCTTATTCCTCTAGATAGAAAAGGTGTCTGTTGAGGTTGCCTTGATCTTTAATCCAAGGAGCTTTGGTAGTAAGACAGATGTGTGAACACTTAGAAGTCAAGGCCACAGTACAGTGTGGACATAGGATGCCTCAGGGTCACCTAGGACTCGATGATACAAGAGTCAGAGAAGCTTCCAGAAAGTTTAAGGTTCATTGTATAATTTGATAAATTATAAGTTGCTACATGCTTATCAATAAGTTAACTAATTATGTTTGCTTTACATAATAGAAACCAAATACAGATGCCTCTCAACTTACAGTAAGGTTACATCTTGACGAACTTATTGTAAGTGAAAGATATTGTAATTGAAGCACATTTCCTATGCCTAGCCTACTGAGCATCACAGCTAATCAGCAGTGTACTGTAGAGTGCTGGCTTTTCTCCTGGTCATTTGGTAGCTGACTGGAAGCTGAGTCTTACTGACCCTGTCCAGTATTCTGAGAGAGAATTGTAGTATATATCACAAGCTTGGGAAAAGATAAAAATTCAAAGTCCAGTTTTTATCAAATGCATCAGAATTTCTACTTTTATACCATCATAAATCTTAAAATAAAAGAAAAATAAAATTGAACCGTGATAAGTTGGGTGCCAGGTGTAAACCGCTAACAAATTTGAGTACAACGTAGGAAAACAATCCTCAGTCATATGGAGCAGACACTAAACTTGTTTGAACTGCGCTCAACAAGGGACCATTGATTTCAGTTACTGGTGAAGCCTCAAAACCAGAGCATCTAGAGGAAGAGGCCACCCTCGTAAGAGCTGCCTCCTCAGCTCTCTGAGCCAGTGGGGCCAATGTAAATGTGGCTCTTAGTCCACTGTTGGTGTCTGTTAATTGATTTTTCATCACTTGGGGCCCCTCACACAATCTCTACGACTTTAACAATCATTGAAGAGTCTCTCATCTCAGCAATTCATACAAGTGATTTTTTTGTCAAAATGCATCAAGAATGAGTTGGAGCTTATTTTATACCCAGCAAATGTAGCTTTGAGGGGGAGCAGGATACACCACATACCTGAGGCCAGTTTGAAGGTCAATATTGGAATACCACAGGACTCTTCGAAGGGTTGAGTCCATCCCCATGGAATGTCACATGTCTGGGCTGCAAATTTGTTAACTGCAAACTTGCTTCCATGAAATAATTTTAAGGTTCACTTGGTTCTAAAACAATATATCTACTTTTACATGAAGTTTAAAGATATATCCCATTCTACTTAACTGATGGGAAATAGTCTATAAGGGATATACTCTTTTTTAACCAGTATTTATTGATGGTTTTTGCCAGTTTTTCTCCTAACAAACCAGTTGGAAATAAATATACTTGCTTACAAAATCACCCTTATGTACACGTGGAGATCTTTCTGTAGGAGACATACCTAGAAATACAACTGCTATTCTCTACAACTTCATTATTTATTTATTTTTAATTTTTATGTATTTATATCTTTTTTATGGCCCTGGGAATGGAACTTAGGGTCACTCTACCTCTTAGCTACCCCCATCCTTATTTAATTTTATTTTGAAACAGGGTCTCACTAAGTTGCTGAGTCTGGCAGTGAACCTACGATCCTCCTGTCTCAGCTTCCCAAGTACTGGGATTACAGGCATGCACCATCATACCCAGCAAAAATAAATTTGTATAGTTACTACCAAACTTCATTTAAAAACACTTAAAAGTATATCTCAACTTACTTCCATCAGCAATGTAGATGGTCACTGTTTTCCCTCTTATAATCACTGGACATTATTCATTGTAACTTAGAAATTCCTAACCTGGTAACCAGTGATGAACTTTCTTTGATCATGATCTGTGGTAGGGAGAGATTGAGTGAGGTAACATGTACTCATGCATTAAAGGAAGGTAGCAGCAAGTTTCAATTAATTTAAAAACATTAAAGCATTAATTTAAAAATGTGATAAAAATACTTTGGATTATTTTTATGCTTGGCACATTATTTTAACATATTGTATGACCTTCCTATGATCTGGATACTTTCCGATTTACTCTCCTCTAAATCTAAAATTTTAATTTATGCTTTTTGAATACATTCTGATTTTTAAATGGAAGATAGTGACTCATGTGCTTGACAGTTCCTAACATCATAAACATTTCTTCGAAGTCGAACCCACTCCAAATGTGTGTTATAAATGGCAGAACTTAATGTAAGAACTTGCTATTCTTCCAGTTTCTTCTTCCTTCTTGATTCTTAAGATGAGATGCTATATGGAATTTTTTTTAAAAAATTGAACTTTTGGGGATTTTGATGGTTCCCTTTCTTCCATATAAGACATGAGTGTGAGGGAAGAGACAAATGAACCTTCATGGGTCTGAACACATCTGCCACCACTCCTGGCATCCCTGTGTGGCATATTCCCTCGGGGCAGGAGATGGGGGAGAGAAGCAACCGTGGATCAAAGATCCCTGTTATGATTAGACATGGAATGTTGCCCTGAAGAGCTCATTTAGTGATGTTATGTGACTAAGTGCTCCTTAGTACATTTCGATGGATTTATCTGGGTGGTTACCTAGACAGGTGGGAGGTGCCTGGGGCTGTGGCTTTAGGGATTGTGTTTGTGTCTTTGACCCCCCTTACTTGCTAGCTCTCTTACTTCTGGCCTCGCTTTCTTGCCCTCTATGCTCCCAGACTCCCTGATGTGAGAGCAGAGCCTGTGTGCTTTCCATCTCTCTGCTTCCCGATTCCGTGCCCTGAGACTCATAGACCCCCACCCTCACATGTACTGAACCTGAAATCTCCACGCAACTTTGAGCAAAGAAGTCTTCCCTCCTCTCAAGTGGGTGGTCAGTTGCTTTTGGATTATAGCCCTGAAAATGCTGAGACAACCCCCTCCCTCAACCTCTTCTATCAGAGCTATGGCGTAATGATCTAGCTGTCACTAAGCTCACCAGAGTTCTTCATAGCTGTGAAGGGGGAATACACTCAGAGAGGAGCTCTGATACCTGACACAGGTGCATGCCACCTCCCAGTCTGTGTCTGCATAACTTGAAAGAGTCACAGAACTGGCTGGACTTAAGCTCCAGCTTCTTCTCTAAGCTGAGGATAATTCCTAGCCTGGCTGCCTCCATACACTTTATAAGACATACGTTTAGGCTAGTTTAACAAGTATTTTTTCAGCAGACAGGATTTGCTACTTGCTAGATGAAGAAATCTTCTGAATTATATGAATGTACTGATTGATTGCACAGTATCTAGTATGCAGTTTCAGTTCTGAAGGATTCCTGGCAGCTCTGTCCTGACCTCTCAGAGTTTGGCTAAGAAATATTTTTGTTTCCAGTCCATGTCTGTAGGCCTCTCCGTGTGTGTTTCTGTCTGTATTCATGCCCAGACCAAGGGCAGGCACTGGGGGTCAGTCACCCCCTTCAGGGAAGTGAGATTTCCCTTCCCATAAAGGTTCCACAGGCAAAAGAAAATAAGCTCTATCTAGATGATGTCTTCTCAAGTTGTCCCTCACAAAACACCAGGCCATTTCCAGCAGCATGTCACAATGGAGCCAACTCCTATTCTTGGCTTGTGTGCGAGGTGAAGAGATGAGTTTGATGACCTCGGAGGTCCCTTTGAATCTGCATCTTCAGCAGTGACAGATCTCGAGCTGATCAGAGCTGTATCTGATGCCCAGGGAAGGTACAGTTCCCTGGAGCAGAGCAGCATGTCCAAGTCACCTCCAGGCTGGAAACCTCGGCCAAAGAGAGCCAGGGTGGGGAGCAGGGTCATGGCAGGACTGTGGACAGTGCTGCAGCCCCTCCCAGCTCAGCTTCCACGCCTGACTCAGGCGCTTGCTTTTCTGAGCTCTGAGGCGCTAACTCATTCTGTAAACATTAGTAAGAGCCTGTTTATTCCAGAAACTCCTCAAGTGCTGGGAAGGGAGCAGTTAACAAGACAGTAGCTTTGTACTCATGGTACCTGTATTTTAAAGTGTAGGCTCAGGTGATTTTTAAGAAAGGAAATATGTAATATGCCACACAATGTAGGTTCTATTTGGAAAACTAAAGTAGGAAACAGGAAAAAAGAGAGTCTGAAGTGTGTAAATGAGTGTGTGTGTGTGTGTGTGTGTACATATGTCAGTGGTGTGTATATGTGTTTGCACACACATGCCTGTGTGCATGTGAGCTTGTGTGCATGTGTGTGCAAACAAGTGGGAATGTGTGGTCATGTGGTCGTGGGTAGGTGCGTGAGTCTGTGTGTGTGTATCATTGTGAGAGTGTGGTATGCAGTTTGTAGTATGATATGTAGTATTGTGAGAGAGACAGAAACAGAATGCAGGAAGGACCCTGGATGTTCCAGGATCACAGAGGCAAGGAGAGTGGATCTTGAAGTCAGGAAAAGTCCCCAGAGAAACACCGAGGTGGCCAGGTATGTCAGATGGAGCAGATCCAGGGGATGTGGGAGATGAGGTTCACTTTTGATTGGAGAGGGCAGCTCCTTCAGGGGCACCTGTGTGGAGTGAGGAGGAGCCAGCTGATTCCAGTCCTTCTCCTTCCTGTGGTACTAATAATTCTGGAAAGAAAAGAGTTACCTGTTGGGGTCTTAGCCCAGCGGGCCTAGAGAGACCTCGCCCCAAGATGGCGCCTGGCAGAGTGCCAGGAGCAGCTGACTGCCAAATAACTATCAGGGGGTAACATCCTAGAGGAGGGCTGTGCCATATCAGAGTGCATGCACCAGCACGTCAGAGCTCGTGGCCGCAGAACGCTCCCAGGTGAGAGCTGTAGGGCCGCACACAGGCACCTCATGGCTCAAGCTCTGATTGGCTCTAAGCCTACTCCCCTTCTGGCCCCACGACTTACTGCTTGGGTTGATAAGTAGCGTCCTCCGTCCCTGGAAGAGGAAGAGGAGGAGGGAGTGGAAAAAGCAGCTCACAATAAAAGAAGCTTGAACCAGCAACACATGATTGTTGTCTCCTTGGGTCCTCGTGGGCAGGGGTCCAGCGCGGGGACGATAGTTACCCTTGAGAGGATGTGGGCTGTTGTGCCTTCCTAGGGAGTAGGTCATAGTTCCCTTGGCCCCATTCAATGCCAACCTATGCCCCAGAGCACTGGTGTAGATAAAAAGCTTCCTGGTTGGCTCTGTAGCACATCCTGAGCCCTTCAACTGGACTTGGAGTTGAGAGGAAGTTCAGAGAGAAGCCTGTGGTGTTCAGGACTCCCTCCTGGGTCGCTGGTGCAGCAGCCCCTTCCACATCTCCAGGTGGGAAGGGTAGAGAAAGGATCTCAGATTGGAGAACCTTGCATGCAGGGCACAGTGGCCAGTTGTACAGAAAGCATGTGTGCCAGGGGTCCAGCCCTCGAGGCAGTGGAATGAGATGAGGTCGCGAGAATACACTCACACCCAGTGCAGTGAAGAAGTGTTATCTGTTTTATTGTTTGTCAGTTGCTGTTTTATACTAATTTTTTTACAATGAGGCATATAGAACAGGAATTTTTACAGACTTGTTTTTCCAAAGGTTATCCTCAACCAGTTAAGGTTACAACACGTATATAAAAATTCTTTTCCATTAGTTAAAATCTTTTCAATTTTGTTTAGCCCCGTTAAGCAGTGTTCTATTTTATCTCAGGTAGTTAGTGGGTTCCAGGAAGACCAGGTGGTAGTGGGCAAAAGACTATTTGTAGTAGCTATTTAGATAAACTTGCAAAACCTGTTTCTAGACTAGTGCTTGTAAAAGGTTAATGCATTGGGTTGTCTCGAGGCACTGTTTTTTTCTTTTTTTCAACTAAGAGATCAGTATCTGTCAGGCCACATGTTTCTAAGAAGTTTTCCTTTATAATTAATATAAAAGCAAAATCCAAAGCACCCAAAACTTAATAATGCAAAGTGGGATATGCCACACATTCCTTCTTTTGGAATCGCCTGCCCTGCAGGACTCCAGCGGACTGAGCCTTGCTCAAGATCCAGCTATTAAGGAGCCGTGGCAGCTGTGGGCAGGAGAAGACAGGTTGTCTTGTCAGAATGGCAAGCACCAATCTGCCTTCTGTCTCTATGCATTCTTCCATTCTGAAGATTTAGTATAAATGGATTCATACACCACGTGGTCTTTGGTATCTGGCTTGTTTCCCTTAGAATAATGTTTTCAAGGTTCATCTGTGTGGCACTGGGTGCCAGTACTTCATTTCTTTTCATAACTAAGCAATATTCCCTTGTATGCACATATCACACTTTGTGTGTCCTTTCATCTGTTGATGAACATTTAAGTTGTTTTTTGCCTTTATCCATTGTTCACAGAGCTGCTGTGAACACTGGTAAACAAATTCTTGTTTGAACACGTGTTTTCAGTTCTTTGGAATATAGACTTGGGAATGGCACTTCTGGGCCACCTGGGTAATTCTATGTTTAACTTTCTTTGCTTTTTTTTTTTTTTTTTTTTTTGCGGTACTGGGGGTTGAACTCAGGGGCATTCTACCTTCGAGCTATACCCCCAGCCCTATTTTTTTTTTTTATTCTTTATTTTGAAACCGAGTCTCACTAAGTTGCGGAGTGCCTCACTAGGTAGCTGAGGCTGGCCAAGAACCCAGATCCTCCGGTCTCAGCCTCCCGAATGCTGGGATTACAAGCGTGCGCCACCACGCCCGGGTTATGTTTAACTTTCTGATGAGCTGCAGAGCTGTCTTCCACTGCACCTGCCTCATCTTATGTCTCCACCAGCAATGAGGTGAGTTTCCCATTTCTCCACATTCTCAACAACATGTGTTATTATTATTATTTTTTTTTAATTTTTATTGTAGTAATTCGTGCAATATAGCATACATCTTTGTTAAGTACAAATTGTTAACAACATATTTGCACACAATTCTCATTTGACCCCTTCCCCGATTCCCTCCCCATTCCCTCCCCATTCCCTCCCCTTCCCTCCCCCTAAGGTTCACTTCAATGAGTGACCTTGATATGATTGTGTAGGTACATCATGTGCTTTAGGGTGTCCCTCTGCCCCAAGCATCCACTATAATTAAATCAACTTCTTTGCTTATCGAGGATCTCTCTTTTTCATCTGGAGACCCTCCTATGCCCCATCTTCTCCCTAGCATCCACATATTAGGGAGAATAT